>OU015470.1:22886759-22948249 GCA_907164805.1 Brachyptera putata | reverse complement strand
AAAAAAAAAAGGGATAAAAGGTGATTTTTTAAATAAATTTTTAATTTCTTTTTTGATTTTTAAAATTTCCGGGAAAACTTTTTTGGCCATAAAAAATTTTGGAAAAAATAGTTTTTTTGACTGAAAAAGGGGAAATTTTGGGGGAAATTCGAACCTTTTTTAAAAATTTTCTTTTGGCCAAATTTGGGTTTGGGGAATTTTTAATTAAAAAAATTAAAAAAAATTAGTTAAAAAAAAAATCGGGTCAAATCCTTTAATTAATTTTGGGCCCAATTTTTTTTTTTCCCTTAAATTTTTTAAATTTTCTATTTTTTTTATTGTATTGAAAAATTAAAAAACCTCTTTCCCCGGTTTAATAAAATTTAAGGAAAAAAAATTATGTAATGGGGGGGGAAATTTGGGGAAATTCCAATTTTTTATTTTTTAAAAAAAAAAAAAAATTTTTGGGAAATTTTTTTCTAAAAATTTTGGGAACAAATAGTTTTTATATTTAAAAAAGGGGGGAAATTCTTTTTTGGGTTTTTGCTTTTTTTTTGGGGAAATTTGGGGATTAAAAAATTTCTGGGTTGGGGGAATGGGGTTTATTTAAAAAAACCCCTTTTTTCCCCCCCTTGTTAAATTTGGGAAAAATTTCCAAAAACTTTTTAAACCTGTCTTTTGGAAATTTTTTTTTGTTTAAAAATTTTTTTAATTTTTTTTTAGTTTTTTGAAAAGGGAAAAAAAAAGGGTCTCCTTCCAAATGCATTCAAAAGTTTTTAGACGAAAAAAAAACTTAGTTTTTTAGACCCTTTTTTAAATTTGGGACTTCAATTTTTTTATTGGGGAAAAAAAAATTTTCAAAAAAAATTTCCTGAAATTCCTCCCTTTCCCTAAAATTTTGGAATCAAAAAGTTTTTTTCTTAAAATGGCAATTTTTTTTTGGGTTGAATTTTTTGGGAAAAGGGCGTCGGTTTTAAAATTTGTAATTTTTGGGAACCATCGTTTCACTCTTAAAAAAATACTAGAACATCATAGCTCTCACCAGTTCATAGAAATTAATTGCGAAAGGTCCAAAAGTACCTTAGTTAACCCTGTACATTTTGGCCAAATTTTTTTGTCGCTTGATATTTTTGGTTGAATTTCTCAGTTCTGTTGTTATGTATGTGTAGTGTGATAAAATTGGAACACAAATCCGGTCTCCGTTCCTAAATCGCGTTTAATTTAGAGATTTTAGAGCGAAAAACAACTTAGTGTACTCACCATGGTAGAGTCCCATATTATAGAATTCTGGAATCCTTCTAATTACTTTTCCATTAGCATTATTAGCAAAATTTCAACGGAATAACTCTTCTGAAATGTCCTCTTGTCTTCCTACAAAATTTTAGCCGAATCAAAAATGATGATTTTTATGACTCTGAAAAGTGGCTGGAAATTGCAGTTTTTGGGAAATTCAGACACCTTTTTCTTGGAAATGGCTGATGCGAGTATAGTCAAATTTGCTGAGGATTTAGGGACCATCAAGTTATACTCTTAAAGAAATACTAGAACATCATAGCTCTCACCAGTTCATAGAAATTAATTGCGAAAGGTCCAAAAGTACCTTAGTTAACCCTGTACATTTTGGCCAAATTTTTTTGTCGCTTGAAATTTTTGGTTGAATTTCTCAGTTCTGTTGTTATGTATGTGTAGTGTGATAAAATTGGAACACAAATCCGGTCTCCGTTCCTAAATCGCGTTTAATTTAGAGATTTTAGAGCGAAAAACAACTTAGTGTACTCACCATGGTAGAGTCCCATATTATAGAATTCTGGAATCCTTCTAATTACTTTTCCATTAGCATTATTAGCAAAATTTCAACGGAATAACTCTTCTGAAATGTCCTCTTGTCTTCCTACAAAATTTTAGCCGAATCAAAAATGATGATTTTTAATGACTCTGAAAAGTGGCTGGAAATTGCAGTTTTTAGGAAATTCAGACACCTTTTTCTTGGAAATGGCTGATGCGAGTATAGTCAAATTTGCTGAGGATTTAGGGACCATCAAGTTATACTCTTAAAAAAATACTAGAACATCATAGCTCTCACCAGTTCATAGAAATTAATTGCGAAAGGTCCAAAAGTACCTTAGTTAACCCTGTACATTTTGGCCAAATTTTTTTGTCGCTTGAAATTTTTGGTTGAATTTCTCAGTTCTGTTGTTATGTATGTGTAGTGTGATAAAATTGGAACACAAATCCGGTCTCCGTTCCTAAATCGCGTTTAATTTAGAGATTTTAGAGCGAAAAACAACTTAGTGTACTCACCATGGTAGAGTCCCATATTATAGAATTCTGGAATCCTTCTAATTACTTTTCCATTAGCATTATTAGCAAAATTTCAACGGAATAACTCTTCTGAAATGTCCTCTTGTCTTCCTACAAAATTTTAGCCGAATCAAAAATGATGATTTTTAATGACTCTGAAAAGTGGCTGGAAATTGCAGTTTTTGGGAAATTCAGACACCTTTTTCTTGGAAATGGCTGATGCGAGTATAGCCAAATTTGCTGAGGATTTAGGGACCATCAAGTTATACTCTTAAAAAAATACTATAACATCATAGCTCTCACCAGTTCATAGAAAGTAATTGCGAAAGGTCCAAAAGTACCTTAGTTAACCCTGTACATTTTGGTCAAATTTTTTTGTCGCTTGAAATTTTTGGTTGAATTTCTCAGTTCTGTTGTTATGTATGTGTAGTGTGATAAAATTGGAACACAAATCCGGTCTCCGTTCCTAAATCGCGTTTAATTTAGAGATTTTAGAGCGAAAAACAACTTAGTGTACTCACCATGGTAGAGTCCCATATTATAGAATTCTGGAATCCTTCTAATTACTTTTCCATTAGCATTATTAGCAAAATTTCAACGGAATAACTCTTCTGAAATGTCCTCTTGTCTTCCTACAAAATTTTAGCCGAATCAAAAATGATGATTTTTAATGACTCTGAAAAGTGGCTGGAAATTGCAGTTTTTAGGAAATTCAGACACCTTTTTCTTGGAAATGGCTGATGCGAGTACAGTCAAATTTGCTGAGGATTTAGGGACCATCAGGTTATACTCTTGAAAAAATACTAGAACATCATAGCTCTCACCAGTTCATAGAAATTAATTGCGAAAGGTCCAAAAGTACCTTAGTTAACCCTGTACATTTCGGTCAAAAATTTTTGTCCTCTGGAATTCATTGTTGAATTTCTCAGTTCTGTTGTTATTTATTCATATGGTTATCAAATTCGAACACAAATCCGGTCTCCGTTTCAAAATCGAGTTTAATTTAAAGATTTTAGAGCAAAAATCAACTTAGTGTACTGCACCATGGTAGGGTCCTATATAGAATTCTGGAATCCTTCTAATTACTTTTCCATTAGCATTATTAGCAAAATTTCAACGGAATAACTCTTTCGAAATGTCCTCTCGTCTTCCTACAAAATTTTAGCCGAATCAAAAATGATGATTTTTGATGACTCTGAAAAGTGGCTGGAAATTGCAGTTTTTGGGAAATTCAGACACCTTTTTCTCGGAAATGGCTGATGCGAGTATAGCCAAATTTGCTGAGGATTTAGGGATCATCAAGTTATACTCTAAAAAAAATACTAGAACATCATAGCTCTCACCAGTTCATAGAAATTAATTGCGAAAGGTCCAAAAGTACCTTAGTTAACCCTGTACATTTCGGTCAAAAATTTTTGTCCTCTCAAATTCATTGTTGAATTTCTCAGTTCTATTGTTGTGTGTGTAATGTGATCAAATTGGAACATAAATCTGGTCTCAGTTTCCAAATTGAGTTTGATTTAAAGATTTTAGAGTGAAAATAACCTTTTGCCATGGCAGGGCCTATATGGAATTTTAGTATCCTTGTAATTACTTTAAAAAAAATTAAAATTGGAAAAATGTCAGTGGATTTGTGGTTCTGGAATGCCCTTTTGTCATCCTACAAAATATTAGACAAATAAAAAATTATGATTCTTGGCCTTTTTCAAATTTGATTTTAAAATTTCCAAAAAGATATTTTCTTCTTTTGAATTGAATCTTCCCACTGAATATGTAAACATAACTTCACAATTGTCGTTGATCCAAAAGACTGTTCTGAAAGTTGCCTGAAAATGTCCGTTTTTTGATAAATCAGCGACGTTTTTCTTGGCAACCGCTAGGGCAATCCTAACGGAACTTTCTGATGATTTAAAGATCCTAGAGTTATGATCATAAAAAAATACTAGAACATCATAGGTCTCACCAGTTCATGGAAATTAATTGCGAAAGGTCAAAAACGTGCTTCCCTGTACTTTTTGGTCAAAAATTTTTGTCGCTTGAAACTTTTTGTTCAATTTCTCAGTTCGGTTGTTATGTATGTGTAGTGTGATCAAATTGGAACACAAATCCGGTCTCCGTTTCAAAATTGAGTTTAATTTAAAGATTTTAGAGCAAAAATCAACTTAGTATTATTTGCCATGGTAGCTTAGTATATTACATGATTTTAAATTACAAGATTAGAATTAGACTACAGTAAACCCTTGTTAATCCAAAATTGGTTACTCGAAATTTGACGTATTTCGAAGTTGATGGTATAGGCATTTCAATGTTAATTAATGGTCAATTTGAAATCCAGCTAAACAGTAATTCGAAGTAATACTTCGTCGCTCCAATTGCTTTAACACTGATTTTGGATTGGCCAATCCAATATAGTTCAAGTAAATTCCTTGAATTTATTATTATTGTCCCAATTTCCATACTTTTTATTAGACTCGTAAGAATAAGTATATTCACGTTCAGCTGTTCCATGCCTATGTGAACCGAATCCGTCCAAATGCAGTTGACCTTGACGATGTTTGAGGTCGGAATCCAAGTTGCTTTTTGTTCTAAAATCTTCAAATTGAATACTATTTCGAAGCGGAGACCAGATTTGAGTTCAATGCTGTGTTTTCCCAGTAAAAACTACTTACCGTACTTACAGGTAATGAATCATGAGTAAACTATATGAACTATAAACATCATGGAAATCAAAATTGGCAATATAATCAGAATAAATTTTATTCATCATGAATACGTTCATATATACACACACACATATATACATATATATATACATACATATGCTGTATGCAGCTTCACTATGACCTAATTTTGATTTTGAACTTCGCCACTTTCTCCTTCCTATTTATAAACACATATTTACAAGAAATTACGATTTTCAAACCTTACAAATAACATTTCACAAGAACATTTTCAAGGATAAACCTAGACCCCCTGAAATAAACAACGCACTTATGCGACGCTGTCCAAATCAACACCGTCTCTTATATCTACCAATAATGAGAAATAAAACTACGATTTGGCCTACCAGATGATATTTGTTTAGGGTTCTGCAAACAGTTTGAAAACGAACTCGAACTTTTAACAATAATATATCAACATTTTTTCATTTGATGTAAAGATCAATGGATATTCACTATCAATGTACTTGAATAATGCCAGTACATAATACAATACATATTATACATATATTACTTATAAAATATAGATGTAATGTATATACATTTACGTGACACATTCCACTTCACCGCACAAAACAAGATACATTATTATTTGTTTGACCACTGAACAAATCGGGAATCAATTGTTGTATCGTTTAAGCTCTTTTCTACAATCATAGTATGAGCCTTCATTATTCTTGACACACCTTTCTAGATGAAACAATAGCCACAAAATAATATCAGTATTTATTATTTAAACAATAAATGAACATCAAATGGCAAACCTAAAAATAAATTAAATTTAAAATTCATTTTGGTGCAACTAGGTAAATTAGAAAACAAAGATACGAGTAGAATATACAACTACGGACTACTACAACTACTAGGTCTACTTACTATCCAAACAGCATCGGCTATATATTTGTCAGTTCAATATACCGGTACAATATTTTTATCTAAATTTGGACGGACTTGATTACTTTTTGTACTTTTTGTGTATAATATGAAACTTCAAGGTAGGCCTATTTCAGTTAGATTTTGCCATCTTCACATATGTGGTAAGAGCACACATTGGTTCTTCAATTTATTAAAACTACCGATACTGTATTAAAATCTAATGACTAATAATCAAAATGTTTGGTAATCATGTTTGATTGAATTAATGGTAATGATTGAGTAATTTTTCCATGGCCATTATCCAACTACTAATCAAAGCAAGATGTTCAATTTTCAAACAGTAAAAAATTCAAAATTAAGAATAAAATTCAAAATGTGTACTGAAAAATCATGCCAATATTTTTCATTTGTCAAGAAATTTTGCAAATTTATATAACAAGGTTCATCAGAATTTGAAAAAGGTCCACCAATGTGAATAATTTGAAACATCATAAATACGTAAAAAAATGAAACAATGCTTGTCTGACCTCGGTTCTCAGTACCGGTAGGTTAATTTACAAATACATTTTTAATTTTATAGTTCACTAAATCACAATTTGAATCATAAAGTATTATGAATAATATTGATGATTACATGAAGTAGAATAAGACCAGCTCGAATGAGGCCACGGCAACACACGGTGAAGATATCGGCGACCTCCAGGCGAATCAACGGTAGCAATCGAATGAACAATGAACCTAGCCGTGAATTTGCCTACGTCACACGTGGCAGGAGTTGAACATGAACTACTGCTCAAGGTCACTGCCAGGCCAACTTTCTGATTGGTTCACAAGACTCACCGGAGTGAATAAAGTTTGGTCACCATAAAGTATGAAAACATACTTTCACTGTTATCACTTATCTGTAACCACTAGCTAAAATTTCAATGTTTGTATATTCGTATTTCATATCATATTTAAATAAAAATTGTAGAACGACAACAAACAGTAAAAGAAAATCAGTCATCACTTAAATGTAAGTACACACTTTGTACAATATCCATTACACCCAACTGTAGAAAAAAGGGGCAATAAAGAACAGTAGATTATGTAGATCAGTATCACAGTAGACTGTATCCCGAGATGAGGACGGTAAGCTGTTGTTCTCAAGGCTAAACATGATCCTAGGCTTGCACGTTACAGTCTGCCAACTTGACAGACAGGTAACGAGATAACAGACCACAACATCTGATTACGAACATCGACTTGGTTGATCCGAAGATATGGTAGGACCCGAGGCAATGCCCATACACTTCGTTTACATTACTACCACACTTCGTTAGTAAAGCGACAAGTAAAAAATTAAGGTAACTACGTACAATTACGTTCACACTGATATAATTATACATACAATTACTGACGTTCATTTTCACATAGGTAAGAGTATTAGTTGTATATTCACAGTTGGGCGTGGGTTCGAGTCCCGCATAAGGCATGGTTATTTGTTTACGTCCTTTCACTTCATAATCGAATGCCATTCGTATCCCCAAACAACCCAACTATTGGTGGGATCGTTACGCAAACAATAACAGTTGTATATTTTTCCACGAGAGCATATTTGAAATACACTCTTCTAATGAGAGACGAAGCAAGGGCTTGAGAAGACTGTTTACAGCCCTAGTCTCATAATGGTGCCAACCTATTTTCATACACACTAGTACTCCTGCTATAGTAACCTTAGTAACTGTCGTAGATTTACGATACTATTTTTTTTTTTTTTTTTATTTGTTCACGACAGCCATAGGCCAGTGGGGTAAGGACAGTTGTATAATGTAAACAGGGAGTAAGATGCTGCAGGACGTTTTATGCACCATGCCAGTTATCTATGAATACCTTACACAAACATGAGATAGTTTGACGTAGTGATTGATTGCTACCACGTGACGGCACATTGAGATCTACTAGCTTTTAGAAGTATGTTGAACATTTGATCACACCTCATAAGGAAGCGTACAGTAAGCGGAACTGGAGTAATTAACGATTTATACAGAGCTCCTGGTATCATTTATTTTTATTTTGCACTCATCACATTTTCACTATATAAATTCTGTAACAGAGAAATAAGTAGTTTTCAATGTTACTGCTTTGATTGCTCGCACTGATTGTACAAGGCTCACATTTGAAGATATAACCATTTAGAAGTTTGTGCATTTCTCCCTATCTTCTGGTAAAGATGGAAGAAAAGTAATTTTCAACAGTTACCTTGCTTTCCCTTCTGTCGTCGAAAGCTGATTGCGGATAGTAGCTTCGACATGTTGATAAAATATATTAAACAATTAAATAAAAAAGTTTGGTCCTAGATCCAACTTCCCAGCAGCTTTTAGAATTGGGCAGATATATTTTTAGAATCAATTCCTGACATAATTAGTACTCACATAAAAACTACACGAATACTATAGATTGACTAGACGTGCATGATTCATAATATGAATTACAATCATAACCGCATTATAAACTTGATACATTAAAAACAATTACATTAAAAACAATTACATTAAAAACAATTACATTAAAAACAATTACATTAAAAACCTGAAGGTTAAAATCATAAGACTAGCAATATATAACTTGAATATATAATAGGCCTATATAAGAGAGCAAAACAGATAAGATGGTTATAGGCCTACTACTCAAACCATAAACATCAAAAAAGATTCAATTAATTTTAATTTTTGGGGTCCCTTAGAATTTAAATTAACTAGGGTTGAGGGTTTACTGTTTAACTGTAAAAAGAATAAAAACTACAGGTAAATACGGTACCTATTACGTAAAACAGCATTGATGTCGAGTTTTTAAATTGATTAAAAATTTGTCGATCTTACAAAACTCAAGGGTAGATAATGAGTCTCTTCGATTGTACTTTCAAAGCCATTACCAGAAACCCGATAGGCCTACATCAAAATCCCGATCTTAATCCTTCATATAGAGTACCAGTATCTGCATTTTCATATTAAATATATGAATATATAAATGAATAAATGTTTGTGTACTGCCTGATGAACTCTCTGTTGTACTTGCAATACAAATTTGTAACATTTCTAAGGACAACTTTGATTCTTTTAGATTTAGATTTGTTTAGCCACAGCACCAATCCGTAACAAACAAAGTTATCGCTACTCATAAGCAGCTCACTTTAGGTACTTAGATGCCCAGTCTGTACGTCCATGCACTTCTCTATTACTAGACTTGATTGAAATAGGTTTAGGTTGGTAGGCCTTGTTCCGTGGTGGTTTACTCTCCATCGGCTGGCCTGCGATGTACCTCGACTGCGTGATGTAGTGCTGCTTGGCTGACGTTAGTACCTGGCGGTTCCACGACGCAGACATCTGCGCCTTCTTGTCGGCTAGCTGGTCGACGACGGGGACGTGAGCGCCGCTGCGCCCGATGTTAGTGCTCTGGCCGGCCACGTACCGCGCCACCGTCAGGTAACGTTGGGCGGCGCTAAGTGGCGCCTCGACGGTGGTCCACTCCGGTCCCCGCGGCGGTATGATCTTACTTCTGGCTCGAAACAAACCATAACACGTTTTAACTCAAATGTTCACCGGAATTGAAAATATAGAATTCCTATTACTTCAATAATCATAGCTTTTTGGATTCAATCAATAGAAGTAGAAAATTGGTCTCACTACTACTGCAGGGCCTATGCCAGTATATATGGTGAACAAGAGTTTTTGGTTCAATATTTTTTCAATATTACTTATAGGCCTATCACCCGTTGTAAATAGTTCAATTTAGCTCAACTTCAGCCCAGATTTAGATTAAAATGACAAATCTTATATTTGTACAATATATTTGTACCAATCAAATGGAAATCAAAAGCAAAATTCAATATACCCTAATACTCCTTAACCACTCGCTAAGCTCTGACAAACTAATCGTTTTCCTAATTACAGTTTACTCTGTAATTAATGAGATTTCAATGAAAACTAGGGTCTAAGGCTATTTATAACCTTGTATCCCAGTTTTCATTTGGTCTAGTTTTAGTTATTGTTGAAGCAGTTGTACCACATTACAGTAGTTACTGAAATGTTTCTGAATTGTTTCAAAACTTTCATCACCTCTTCCCTTATCAGTCTATTAAGCATATTTTATTAGCTCTCCTCAACTTACTACGATAACTGAACTGTTAACTGTATCTGTACTACCCTAATATATCGCCAAAGCCATCGTCTTCCTCTCCCCACTTCTTGGCCCTCTGTTGCGGATAGACGTAACCGACGGCAGCTCTGTTCGACCGGCCGATCACGCTCGGGTTGAACTCGGAAAACAACGCAGACGACTGTTTCATCGACACGTTGGAAGCTAGACGAGAGCCAGTCCGATGGTTGACGGTCGTTGCGTGCTTGCTCAGGTAAGACGGTAACTGATGGTTGAGAGATGCGAAACTAGAGCCTATTTGATTACTAACCGGATTAGGATGAAAACCAGAGTCTATTTGATTACTTATACTATTACTCACAAAACCAGAGCCTATTTGATTACTTACAGGATTGTTTTTAAAACCAGAGCTCATTTGATTACTCATAGAATTAATGTTAAAACCAGAGCCAACTTGATTATTCACAGAATTTGAATTAAAACTAGAAACCGGATTCGAGGGAAAACCAGAAACTGGATTAGAGGGAAAACCAGAGCCCATTTGATTATTACTAGCTGCATTCATATTGAATATGGACGAAGTTTGATTGTTCATTGTGGCATTTACGGCCACTCTCGATCCGCTCGTTGCGTCGGTAGCGATCCTCGAAGCTGATTGGTGGTTGGTAGCGTTGACAGATCCGGAGTGATTGTTGGTCGCGTTGCGCGACGTGACCCGGCTATAAACGTTCGCCGGCTGAACGGTCGGGCCAAATGTCTTCGCCTGCGCTTCTTGTTGTTGCTGTTGTTGGTGCAGTTTCTGGCCCACTTGGAAGTACGGGTACCTGCACAAAACATCTGGGTTCCTTACTGACATTAGTATACGGCTTAGAGACAGTAACACACACGCGTAATGAGTTGCTGCAACATAAACGGTAAAACGTAGACTAGAAGGCTTGTTATGTCATTTTAATTAATATTATTTGAAATATTTTTAAAGACACATGTAAGTGTAAATTTATGTACTGTACTTATATGTATGTATTTATATATGTTTTGTATTTTTATTTATTGTCCTTCTGAGGTACTTTGATAGGCTTCTACAAATTATTTAATATTGTTCACTTATATAGCCATAGGCCTACACCTATTTAGCATCATTCTATATTATTTTATATTATTTTATATTATTTATATTATTTTATTTTATTGACTTTAATCAACGACGTTTTAGATAAGGCATTAAATTTGAAAGTTTTTTAGTATTTTAGCACTTTGTCACTGCACATCATTACCAGTGTGTGTATATTTTATTTATTCATTATTATATCACATACACGCACCACGTATTACTACTTATAAGGCCTACTATTATTCATTATTTATGATTATTAAAAACAAATTATCAAACAATTTATTGATATTATTACGTATTATCATCATTAAAATTCATTATTACGACCATATAGGCCTACAGGATAATTCACTATTAATCATGATTATCAGTTTATCACTGCATTATCATTATCCATTATTACAATTATTATTATTATTATTATTATTATTATTATTACAGTATTATATAATTATATCATTACACTTGTGAAACATACCGTGAATATATTATCTTCTTAGATTGTAGATTTTTTCTTTACCTAGATTCCCGGCTACATAAATCTTTTATATCCTTACTACGGGTATATGGAAAGGGGTTATAATTACTTTAAAAGTACAGTAATGCTTTGCGCTAAATGAAGCACATTATTATGGTATTCCGTACCCACATCAAAACATTCGATATCAAAATAATAAATTCAAATGAGTCATTTCGATATTGGATCGAAACGATGATATCAAATATCGATTGAAAATATCAAAATCAGATGGAAACCCTGAATAAAACAATAAAAACAGGTAGACCTACAGTAAAACCTCTATCCATCGTTTTTCAAGGGACCAGAAAAATAAAACCATCCATGCAGGAAAACCATCCATCCAGGAAAATTTATCATTGATTTCATGGGAGTGGCTGAGAAAAAAAGAATGATACAAGCAGGTAAACGATGAATCCGGGAACGATGCATCGAGGTTTCACTGCACTACAACGCTTGCTATTGTACCTGAGCGCTTGTTGAGCAGTGGGCCTCTTGGTGGGATTCCACCGCAGCATATCCTCGAGGATGACGAGTGCGTCCTTGCCCGCGTTAGGCACGATCGAATTGAGCGGGAGGCGGGAGAACTGCGGGAAACGGAAGTTCATTGCCCCGGCCAGCTGCAGGCCTTCTGGCCAGTCGCGCTGTTACAAAATAACACTCGTTAGAACACAAACGTTTGTTAGAATGTTACAACATATTGCACAGAGACCCTGACACGTAATTGTCGTACAGACGAGGACTGTAGTGCCAATCATGCAGTGTTCGGCATTTAAATACCCCGTGCAAACGCGTCAAGGTCAAGACTGAATCATGCTTGATTCTGGATAGACAGGGATTCTTTAAATAGTATTCTAAGACCATCAACCTAACAATATTTTAACAGCTTCTTCAACAAATTTTATTTTCAATCAGTTTTTTCTTTCTTCTAAACACATTCTTTCTAATATTCTAACAATATTTCTAACAATATTCTTTCTAAACAGTTAGTGTACTGCCAGACAGGGGCGTCGGAACACTTTGAAAGTTGGGGGGGCAAGCTCAACAATTGAGACCCGCAGGAGAACAAATAAGTCAATGAACAAATAAAAGTGGTAAAAAAATGACAGCTAATTTTAACAAAGTGGGTTTCAACAGTTAACAACGAGACAAATTGAGTATTCCAAGACCTAGGAGGGGGGCAATGCCCCCCAGGTTATTTTGCCAGTGCTCCCAGATAAGTGTAGTTAAAACGAAGAGTGGTTACCTTGTCAGGCGTGCCGAGGACAGAGGATATCTTGAATATCTCGTCTATCTCGCTGTTGCCGGGGAATAGAGGCCTGAACGTGTACAGCTCGGCCATGATGCAGCCGACGGCCCAGATGTCGATGGGACTGTTGTACGAGGTACTGTGTAGCAACACTTCGGGCGCACGATACCTGAACACCACAACAACTGTCAGTACGGCATGTAATCAGGCGAGGTGTTAACTCTGAGAATAGCAGAAAGACTTGGGATTTTTCATTTTTAAATAGTGAAATGGAGGAAAATTGAAAAAAAAAAAAAGAAAAAAGGAAAGAAATTGCAGAAATATCAATTTATTCCAAAAATAAATTAAACACCATAGGCTGGAAAATACGAGAAGTATATATATTTTTGTAAATAATACAAAATATGAAACAAAATTCAAAAATTAATTCAACAAAACATAAATAAATGTGTAAAAATAGAATAGTAAGAAAACCGTGGAAAAATCAATTACACAATGAAAAATCACAAAAATTATGCGTAGACAAGTACATAGATAGTCTTTTACTTCGACATTTAACACAAGTTGATAACATAAAGAATGGCTACGTTCGATTTATCGGTCACTCTCCCACCCAATCTAGACGGAGAATAAAAAAAAATAACCTAAATATAAGATAAGTATTTGAATCACTCTTCGACTTGTCGCTTACCATCTTGTGGAGACATAGTCGGTGTACGGCGGCCTTGACCTGATCTCCCTGGCTAGCCCCAGGTCGGCTATCTTGACCAGTTCCGGGCCCATGCAGAGCAGGTTCTCGGGCTTCATGTCCCGGTGGAAGAAACCGTTCCGGTGCATGAACGCCAGACCTTGGAGCACCTGGTACAGCATGTTGCGGATCACTGGCTCCGGGAACAGCTTCTCTCTGACAACATTACACGGTACCGGTATTCACAAACTGACTTTGGAGAAACAATGATGAGAAAAGTAATAATTTCACATATAATGTATAGGGAAACAATGTATATTTATTGATTTTATTTATTGACGTTTCTTATAAAGCACAGTTCAAGAATTGTATAAACGTTGTACAACTAGATAGAGAAAACCAAGTTCATTGAATAATCTTGTTAATTATCAAGGTAATCCTCAATGCAGTAAAACTAATTTGTCCCGAGAAATTTCATTGTTTTTGTTTTGAACTCGAGATTCTCAAGATTGAATTTTAATCCATCCTCTAACTAATTCCACACAGAACTGATCCAAATAGGGATACGAACTTTCATGGTTCATCCAATCATGTTGTTTCGGACAAATGTTTTAACCAAACAGACAGACAGACAAACAAACGAGACCAAATCGCGTACAAATGAGATGTCCCTTTGTTCATCCTATGGATGCCCAATGAATAACAATAGCATTTTACCTGTCTTTCATCAATTGGTAGAGGTTCTCTTTCATGTATTCAAAGACAAAATACAAGTTGTCGTTTTCTCTAATAACTTCTTTTAACTTTACAACGTTGGCATGACTGAGCTTCTTCAACGACTGGAATGAGAAAAACAAAGCATACATACTTATTTGCTAAAAGTTAAATCAGAGGAAGCTAATTTATTCATAATCTGGAGATCCATAAATATTAATTAATGCCAAAGATCTACTTTTCAGACTCTCGTTCAGTTTCATGAGAAACACAACTTATTTATACCCGAGGACTTGCAGTTTACACAAACATGGATATCAAATACAAAAGTCTGGGCTAATGCCGGGATGGTTCCCATACAATAAGTCGGCCACGACCGCTTCCTCCCCACTATCCTTCCCATTACCCAAGAAACTTTCATCCCATCATCCCATCATCTCATTAATCATCCATCTGACGCCACTAGATCTGCGCTATCATAACAGTGCGTTCTTAAACCCAATAGGCCCTATATATATATATATATATATATATATATATATATATATATATATATATATATATATATATATATATATATATATATATATATATATATATATATATATATATATATATATATATATATATATATATATATATATATATATACAAAAAAAAATTGCAACTGAATATGAAAATCCCAGAAATAATTGAAAACTGTTTTTTTCATTTCTTTACAAATTCCAAATGCACGGCTAATATCAACTTCGGTCAGATACCAGCATCATGCATCACAACATCAGCCTACCTTGACTTCACGTAGGTTCATGGCCTCGTCCCACGAGTAGTACTTCCTCTTCATTCTAGACGCAAGATAAGAACAACACATTTAGGTCTACAAACACGAAACGTATACAAGTCTTAATATATTGTCAGATATATTGGGTACAGTGAAAACTCAATCATTTTCAAAGGAGCAGTAAAAATAAATATCCATGCAGAACATTTTATGCAGGAAAATTTAACAATGGTACTTTATTCGTTTTGTATTTTCCTTCATATTAAAACGAATTAATAGAATAAGTAGTAGGCCTTATTCATAATATTATTGTAGACTTTGTAGTCTTCCACTTGAATGTTTTTCTAAAGAATGAATACCACAATTTAACTGCACATGGTGGTACAAAACGAACGATAGAAGCAGAAAAACGATGGATCCAGATACGAGGCATCCAGGTTTCACTCTAGGCCTATATTGATTGTTTCACTACTATATGCAATACCTAATGGGCACAACATATAAAAGAGTTTTATTTACATCTAATTTAAATATAATTAATGTGCAGACAGCTTCACAAAATAAGCAATTTATTTTCCTAATCATCAACATAAACATAACATAAACAACATCACCATCAACACTTCAACCTATTATTCACAATTGTGAATAGAATCTTATTACTGAATGTTTTATGCAATTATGAGCAAATGAATATCATATTTTTAACTTATTGGTATTGAATTCAAAATGTAAACCAAGCTCTGGTACATACGGTAGTATATTTTCAATAAATTATTCATCAACAAGTTGGTCTTTCAAAAGATTATGCCCCTATTGAATACATTATTTTTAATTATACATCACATTGGAAACTTTGTTCTAACAGGGGCACAGTATACTAGGAAAAAACTTTACTATTCACTACCTGCATGCAATAGGCTACAAATTTATTTTTTATGCGCATAAGCTAGCAGGACTCTCATAGACATATATTGGAAAAAGTTAACTTGTGCATTTTTTTTGTGCATGCTCCTTAGGACATAGGGGGAACTGATTATCAACTGCCCACCAAAAACTAATTCAAGATATTTATTATTGTTATTATACAGTGTAAAACACTGTATACTGGTAGCCCCGTAACAACATGTGCCTCACTACCTGCATAATAATATAAATTATACAATTATAAATCGTAAATTAGAACAGTAAAAAAAAAGTTAATAATAGCAAATGAATTGAAAATTAAAATAACTAAATATGAAATACAAATGCCTAACATAATGCCCAATCTGACGTATCTAAAGTTGTTTTAAGTATCTACGTGAAAATGTTCCAAGTTGTCTACAAAATGTATCAGAAAAATCATCAATAGGTACCGTATTCTAATCTATTCTAGTTTGCATACCAGAATACAGTTTCAAGCTGTAAGCCGATTTTATTTTTCTGAATATGGTGACCCTAAATTAATATGTTGTGGCTATTAATTACACAATCTTATATCTTTCAGTACCAGTATAGTAACAGTAATATAGATCTCAAATAATCATCGTCGCTGTCGTACTGGAATGTTGGTATACACTGCACAATGCTAATAACTAGGCCTAATCATTGGATTTGTTTGATGTATTGTACAAGTAGATATGCCAATTATTTACTACACAATCTACATACATGATGAATGCAGTCCCAGCTGCAATATCACCTATATACTTAATGGCAATATGTAGGATAGGACTTACTGTAGGGTACTGAAGTTGGACCCTACTGAAGAGGATTAATTTCAAATCATGATCCTTACCGTTTAATAGCCACTTTCTCTCCTGTATCAACTCTCTCCCCAAGCACAACTGAACCATAAGTGCCATCACCAAGCTGGTTTAGAGTAATATATCTATTCATGTTCACTTTGTTCATTTGCTTTTGGTTTTACAATTCTAGGCACAGGTCCTGTAAACTAGCCTAGCCCTAGCTTTGCTAGATGCTGGACTGGGCCACTTTAATTTACACAAAACTGTCACAATATGTAAACACATCGTAAGCCTGTTATTATATCAACAACCACCCACTAGAAATGCTATTATCACCTGCCCGATAGCTCACACCTGCCCTGTATTTGTATTGATTCTTTTCCATCAACCCAAGGACAACACTTGACAGTTCACAGTACTAAAGAATTCAGGCCTACGACCCACTTCGCGTGCAAATGGTAACCATAGCAACCGGTTTGCGCTACCCCTATTGGTCGGTTTGTTTTTATTGACGAGCACGGGGAATGGGCTCAGAAAATTCCGATGAGAACCTTTTTAGGATTCTTTACGAAATATCTTGATTAGGTTAACCACAGTGTCGTTGGTTCTCGAAAAAAAACAGCGGCTAACAAGATAATTCGCATAATAGAAATTACTCGACTTCTCCATCACAAGAAAAACACTGCAAAGTTGACGATAGTGTTCACTGTGACAGTCCCTCAATGGACAGCTGAAATTCATCAACCAATCACGAGCCTGAGTTCCACGTACGTCATTCGGTAGCTAGTGGAGTAAATTTAAATGTACTATTAGGCACTAGGCTTTACGCAGTCCATCTTAATTATTCTGTATTCTGGCATTTCAAAGTTCAATTCAGTATTGCGTGATAATAAACCTAGCACAAGATATTAATCATAATAGATTAGATAGGCTCAGTTTGCACACTGTAGCCTTAGCCTTGGTAGCCTTTAAAATGGCAATGTTCAACTCTGTGTTTCTCTTAATATGTATATTTGCTTGTTTTATTCATGAAGGAAATACATTTAAAATTATTCAAAGGCCAACTCAACTCAAGGGAGCACGAGCAGTGAACGATCGTCCAATCATTGGTAGGGTCTACAAAAATAAACAATTACTCGAGGCCTATTATTTTACTTCAAACGGACTATCACGCTGTAGAACTCAAAACCTCATTGAAAGTAAAATCAGTCATGAAAATTACATGGTGATACATTTATGTTACTTCTGTGCATCTGCTTTTGCAATTTATTTCTGAACAAAATAAAAATGCAGTCTTCATAATTATAATCTATTAGGCAAAATATTCAACAATTTTAGGACCAATAAAAGCAACCCTGTTCACAGCAAGAGCTAGTCTTCGTTAGGTACCAAACAAACGTAGTTTTACCACAGTTTTTATGCAAAGAAAATGATTGACATAGGCCCCTAGGCTCTAGATAATTTTTCCCAAAATTATATTTTCTCCATATATTTTTGTTCGAGTTGGAGTTGACCCTACTGACATTTATGTTCACTATTGGCTTTTGCACACTGTTGTAACAGGTATTCTCTCCCAAGAGCTATCATCACTTGTCAATGGTATATACCCTTACAACTACACCAGCTACATTGCAGCATCCTACGTAAAGTTTGTCGAAGGCGCAGGTGCGAGGGCTGTGCCAATATTTATCAACAAGGACGATGCTTACTACGAAAATATCATCAACTCTGTCAACGGGTACGTTCATCCCCAACAATGATTTTCATGACACCCATACTGTCATACATTGATATTTAATTTGACAGCATAAGTATGCATGATGAGTTCCAGAATACCAATATTGTGTTGGTTAACATAGTTAACAATTTGAAAATTATCCCACGAGTTTTTTTAACCCTGTTAATACAATGTTTGCGTTATACTTCCACTTTTCAAGTACCGGTATATCAGTTTTTACTTTTTACCAACCCAACTTTTGTAATCGAATCTGCAATTACTTTTGTAATTTGTAATTGTAATTACTGCAATTACTAATTCATTAATGGCACTTAGTTACCGCATACATGTAGGCTGTGACTCATGCTCTCTTCAAGCATAGATGCACAATTTTATATACTGTTGAGTAAGTTTATCACAATTTTTTTCATCAAATGGTTACGGTAATCCAACATATTAAAAGTGCAATCAAACAGTATCTTCTTGGTAATGAAAACAGCAGCTTACCTTGGTGACTAGTCGGCAATTTGTTGTGAAAAAACTTTCATAATATCTATCTATATATATTTGAAACATGAAACACAACTATGTGAGTGAGACTTTGTTTGCTTACATAGTGTGCTGCTGCCGGGTGGGGCTGCATACTTCAACGTAACCAAAGGCTATTCCGAGGCAGGTGCCAAGCTCTATGACTTGGCAAAGCAATTGAACGATGGCGGAGACTATATGCCGGTGTGGGGAACGTGCTTGGGCTTCGAACTGATAGCTTATTTGGCAGCAGGCAAACAAGATATCAGGACTAATTGTGACTCGCAAGACGTGGCTCTACCTCTTCAGTTCAAACCAGGTGAAATTCATACTAATATTTTGATTATTCTAACATGAAGTTGGCACTATGTAGTGATGATCAACCAATATAAATACCACAATTTGTCCGTAATTTATATCAACACGATCTTCAATTACTTTCTCACTATTATTTATTGAAATATTTTATTGATTATCAATTAAATAGCAACGTAAAAGTAGTAGTAATCCTGTATTAATCCAACTTAGTAATAAGATGGATTAGAGATAAGATTATACTAGGCCTACATATACAACATAAAATACGATAAGATTAGGCCTACGTCACATTTGTACGTGCAAAACTTGTTTCAATATAAAGTCCAGATCCCAGCTTGGATTATTGTTTTTAATAACGTAGAACGATATTTTAAGACTACCGATACTGAAATTTTTTCCATCTTCTTCTCTTACGGCCGATATGGTCGCTTCGTAATGAGCCAAGTTTGAATGCCGTCAGCGGCTACCATGGAAGCATTTTGAACACTGAACCACCCAGTCCAATTGTGTATCAAATGTGGAAATATGACTGCTCAAAAAACATCATGTGCAAGGTGAAATTTAGCCCACTGATATACCAGTATCGTGTAACAACTACATTCATTAGTGGTACATCTTGGATCAATTCACGTACAGCAACCACGTAATGCAAAATCGTAATCGGGCACATTGGCAACATTTAGCATTACATCATACTTTTTTACTCCATTATTTTTTACCTACTGCTTTCGAAGCGTAAGTTCCTAGACAACCAAAAAAAAAATCAAAATCAATTTTGTCATAACTTTTCCTCACACATCTCACTTGAGCACAGTTGAGTGTTGAAATAGAAACCCGCGATGTTATCTAAATACCTTTCTACATGTATTTATTATTTGATGTATGCAATACATTTTCATTAGGTTTTACGGTTGACCAAATTTCTTTCGCTGTACCGCTGTACCGCTGTACAGAAAGAAATGATAATATTTCTTAGAATGAATTAGTATGGAGCTATTTCCATCAAAATGTGTGTTCTGTAACGGATATTATAAAGGTATAGAAAAAACCAACTGACGTATGTTCTATTTTTTAGATTATTTCAACAGTAACTTGTACAGAGGATTGCCGCAGAACACTTTGAACACGCTGTCAACTCGCAACGTCACAGCCAACTACCACATGTACTGCGTCACTGAGGAGGTAAGAAAACATAGCAACGTAGTAGAAAGATCTTCTCACAGTAATCTACGTTGATTAATCCTTGGGTAGGTTAAGTTGCAACCAGTGAACATTGTACCAGGAAGGTACTAGATGTAAATCATTAGTGCTGGAAATACTATCAACTAAAGACAATTAACAAGGTAGAATTTTGGAAATAAAGTTCAAACCTTCATTAAACTAAATATTTTTTAAAATGTCAACCATAGTTCACAAAATTTTCACCAAGAACGTTTTAATTGAAAACGTCGATGAATAAAAAAAAATACATGGAAAAAATGCCACGTCTAACTTTGGCCCCGAGTACGTTATTAACCGTTTCATCTTCAGACTTTGGCAGCCACGGGCCTGGATCAAGACTGGCACGTTCTGACAGTCAACGCAGATGTGAACGACAGTCCGTTCATCTCCAGCATGGAGTCACGACGTTATCCGTTCTACGGCGTTCAGTTCCACCCGGAGAAGAATGGCTACGAGTTCAAGGCTACTAAGAAGATTCCTCATTCGAGCGAGGCAATCGATATCATGCAGTACTTTGCCAACTTCTTAGTAGGAGAAGGTGATTCAACAACCTGATACATTTTTCATTCAGTCCACTTTTTTTTTTTTTTGATTAACGACCCCACCAACAGCTAGGTTATACGGAGGTACGAATGAGCGGGTGATAATGCAACGATGAAGTGATGATAGGTGAAAGGACATTTACAAAAACCCATGCCTTATGCGGGACTTGAACCCACGCCCAACGGTCACTTCAGTCTCTGAAGCGTGCCTCAGCTGACTGAGCTAACGAGGGCGGCCAGTCCATTCAAATTTCATCCTCAGAAAATTACTATCATAGCATTATGATGATGATATTTAAAGTATGGTACTACAGTTCAGTCAAATTAACACTTCTTTTAAAATATAAAAAAGAAACTATGCAAAGAACTTGACCATATATACTGATAGTAAATATTCAGGCACTGCATTTTAATTTTCAAATGGGATTGGTCAAAGCTTAAAATAATTTTTGATGCTTTCACAACTTTTCTTCTTAATTTACAGCTCGTAAAAACCAGCACAAGTTCCAAAGTGCTTCAGAAGAGGAAGCTGCATTGATTTACAACTACGAGCCAACGTACACTGGGGATCATCTCTCGTTCCAACAATGCTACTTCTTTGACTGAAACTTTATGAAAAACTAGAGCACCGAGACAGCTAATGGAAACAGCTTCGTTGAATCACATGAACAATGTATTTCCATTTGCTAATGACTACTTGACAATGCTGTACCGGTATTATAATAAGTTGCAATTTTTTTGTGTTGTGCAGCACAACTTCTTAAAAATATGTATCCTCCTAAATTTCAGTTCAATAAATATGCATATCTACAAAATGTTGAAGTGTACAATTCTTTGAAGAATATAACCATATTTTTAGAAGAACAATCAATTAGGCCTACCTTATATTATTGGCTGAGCACGTCCTTGAAAGTTTTTTTTTGTATGTTTTGTCCTCTTTGAAATAAATAAAAATAGTATGAACCCCACAGTAATTGAAGGAGCTTGTAAATAGAGAGGTCGGCATGTTCTTCCACAAAAACCTTGACGTCATAGTCTACATTTGTCTGTAATTTACCGCAATAAGAACTACAGGGGGTAGTTCCACGTTAGAATCATGATAAGGTAGGAAAGAATTTATATACAGATTTGCAAGATTTCTGAATCTAGATTATCAGTTATACATAATTTATTGATATTAGGCCTACAGTAGAAACATAACAATATATACTAAGCTAAAACTAGTAACTACAAGAACGATACCTATTGCAGGATATTACTGAATAGCTGAGGGCTCATTGGCTGGCCTAGTCCCTGACTAATCTCTACGCTGGGCTTCTCATTGGCTGCCGCAACTCTGGCAACGTTGTCACGACCCCGTCGATAACGGAGCTGTAGCAGCGGCTCGTCTTTGATTGGCTGAGACTTGGCTTGAAGGTCGCGGAGAATCAATTCCTATCATAAGAAGAGGGTGTTCAAAAATCCCGGGTCCGCTCAGACCATTCACATTGGTGCATGCGTGGTTACGAACTAATAGCCTTTGTGAAACGTGAGAAACTCAAGTTCGAGATTCTGGCCAAATTGTTAATTTAAAGAACCTAGCTGACTGATGAAATTATGAGTGTGCATGTTAAACCATGGGAAAAAGTAAGTTTCTTCCTGGAGGATACACTACGGTAAGTCTGTTTATTTCCATTAGCCTATAATTGAGCACTTGAAAGTAGAAAGTAGTTTTAAGGCAATGTAGGCCTATACATGTATGAGCAACATCAGAATAAATCAATTTCCAAAAAATAGTTTCGTGCTTTTCGAGTTGAATGAGCCTTATATTGAGCATGATTCAACTCTCAAATTGGATGAGTTAATCTAGGTGTACCAGTACACTGTGTTGGAAACCAGGGTCCTGATTCAGTATTCCTAATTACAAAATAATCGCAAAGTTGGCCCAATAAAAATAAATTAGGTCTCAAGACGTATTCTTTTGTACATTGATTACGAGTTATTTCGGCACCTTCAGTAATTAAAATGACTAAAACAAAGTATAACAAGAATCCCAGTAAATTGACGTGATCTTAATGCACTACAATTTCCATTGATTTCTAGAACTTTCAAAGACTAATGAGTAATGGACTACCATTACTGCAGTCTACTAGCCATCACATTACTGAGTGAATCAAATTTGTCATGCAGTTTATAAACCAGTACTAACCTTGAATAGAGGAGGGAAGGGTACAGTTTGTGGTAATAATTTGACATCATCTTGCACGTTCGCTTCTAATTTACAATACTCGGCTTCGTCTTTTTTCGGTATCAATCGATAATCTGGCTTGTAAGAAGTGCTACAGATCTCTGCCAGTTTAGGGTACTTCCGTCCTCGGAACACTTTCTCCACCCAAACACGTACTTTGCGAGTCTCCTGAAATAATAACCCGATGGTCAACCCAGAACGGCAAGGGAATGACTTGGCAGCAGGCATATTGGAGAATATAAACAAAGTCAAATCGAAAGATCAATCAATTTAAATTAGGACTTGGGTACAATTCTACCAACTGATATTGGTGTCAAAGCCGTGATAACCTGTTGTAAAACTTGATGGTTCACAGAGCTATGATCTCAGGATTCTTGGCAATAGGAAGGGATCCTATGGTACAATACCTGGCTATAGGTCTAAGATAAGTGTCAGGCCAACATTTTCAATAGCAATTTGTTAAGTTTAAACTGTTGAATATAATATGAATCGATAATTGACACCAAAAAAAAAAAAAAACAGTGTAACATAACAGTTCCACACATTTAATGATATTTTAATTAGTCGGTGGGTGAAATCAGTTAGGCCTACCTATGTCAACCAGAACAATCTTCTCTTTGGGTTACTAGATGTGTATCGACACTCTTGGCTGAAGGCTGCTTGCAAACATTCACAAATTGATCCATAACCCTTGTCCAAATTAGGACTTATTTTTGAAAAATGAAAAAACATAATAGGTAAATTAAATTGGTCGCAATGCACTATGTGACAATATTACCTAAATTTATCCTAATATTGGCATTGCAGTTGATCATCATCCAAAAATTATTCGTCTCTTTCGTGAGGCCATTGAGTTTGCTACAAACTCAATGGTGAGGCCACAGCCTAGAATTTAGAGAGGTCTTGTATCGAAGCTATTTCGGCTGATAGGCCAACCAATGTTCAGTGCTGCTAGTTCCACCAAAATCCGTGCGGAACGCTAGGACAAAAGAGGCCGTCATGTGGTCCAGTTGACGTTTGACAGCTGACGTCTTGCCACCAACAATGACGTACATTTGGTGCGCGTATGCGTAGAGCGTGGCCCACTGGCCTCTTTTCACCTAGCGTTACAAATGGATTTTGGTGTAATTAGTAGCACTGTTGGTATCAGCCTTCCAATGTACCGAGATAGCCCGATACAAGACCTCTCCTATTCTAGACCATGGGTGAGGCCGACTTAGGGAGGCGATAGGATAGGATAGAGGGAACTTGCCACCGCGCATTTATGTGCAATGGCAAGAGTTTCAATAATAACATAACCTTACTTTTAGAGTCACTAGCAGGAGTTAGTGAAATGTGATCTTAAACAAGATAATATACTAACAGATGTAAATATGGTAGACCTATGATTGGTGATATTATTGACAATATTTTACCTCATTCGGTAGTGGCTCCACTTTACATATTTTCAGATAACTTGGTTCAGGATATCTCTCAAACGTACTTCTCACAACGATTCGGCCAACTCCAAAATCTTTTAAATTTCCGACGATTTCCCAAAGGGTTTTACCTTTGAAATTAGTTGTTCGTCCAATATATTTAATTGGCATTTTACTAATTGTTTGAAGACAGATTTTAACAAAATCTTTCCCACTAGATCTGTGCGGGAAAAAGAAATATAATATCACAATTGATTCAACAACACTTTCAATGAAGTTCTGCCATTTGTAAACGAGCCTTCTCTAATTTATTGGTGGGGTGAAAACTATTTCACCGCCTTTTAAACCCGCCAAAAACGATATTCTATTTGTTCGTCCTCATCTCTGTGGGTAGTATTTTTTATTTATTTTATTTTCTTATTTTATTTTATGTTTCATTTCTCTATTCTAGACTATCTTCAGAATTTTTGTATCACAACCTTCTCTATATAACACTCTGTTTAGATAGATATCTATCCTTTATCTAAGGTGACCACTGACCATTATTTTCATTTACAAAAATCGAGACATAAATGTTAGGCCTACCGTACATTGAATTTCACAAATATTTTTGTGAAATAAAATTGAACACCCACAAATATCCAAAATAATAAAAATCACTTCTTGATTTTTCAGTAAGGCTTCAAAAATCCATTAGGCTATTCCTCTTAATGGAAATCAACCAAATAGAAAAAATGCAATGGATTACTTGGGAAATGAGAAAGGATGTGAAAGTGCTGAACAGCTTAATGAGAATATAGTTTCACTGTACAGTATAATTTATTTGTAAAAATTATTATAATATAATACATTTGGTCTGTAATGCCAGACGTATGATCTACTTTAGGTTAAATAATGAACAATATTCAAAGTTACATAAAATTATATAAAACTAATACTAACATAATGGTTTTTAAATTGGCATGAATATGCTTTACTTTGATCTGAAGATTTTTTGTCCAGGCCATTGAGGTATATGTCTTAAAATATTGCCAAAAGCCTGTACAAGAAATCTAAAGCGAGATGATGAATGAACGAATAAATAAAGTTCCAATGCTTGTAAACAAACATGAAACCAAAGAAATGCCTTTAAATCCGGCATTCTTATTACAACCTCAAAGTGATTGTATCGTAACAACAGTCTTCAATGAGTCCTAATCCTAATTGCTTGACTACAACAAACTAATATCTGCATTGGAGAATAGTCTTGTAATACTTGTAACAACATCATAACAAATCTTCTTAATTCTACGTTGGCACTGGGTCACACTGCAATAAGTTTTTCCCAGTAAATCAACAAACTAAGTAAGTTAATGAGTATAAACATTCTGTAGGGCAGAATATGGAGTATTAAATATTCACCGTTAATTGGTATGCATAACGGATAGGATCCTACTTTTGAATTTATTCTTATAAACTGTTCGGATATTTAAATTTACGAGTATTGGTTTCCAATTCAAGACTTAATTCAAGTATAAAACTTCTGAAATAGAACAATTCACTTTTTTCAATCTGTTCGTTTTTCTCTACTCATTATTTATTATTATTAAATATTATGATCAGAAATCTTCACTTTGCGTAACCATGGAATTGGTTTGACCACCATCAATTAGGCCTAACTAATGAAAAAAGTGTGCTTGGAATGTTTGTGAGATTCGCAAAGTGGAAAAAATAAGTGAAGCCAATTTATAGTTTGGGAAACCCTATACATGGAGCAACATTGTTGATTAAACCAACTTGTAACCAATCAAAAGGTGTCAGTGAAAAATCCTTATACCTATCTCAATAAAAAAATAATTTTGCTGTTCGTGATATCAAAGGATATTATGTTGAAGTTTCAACAAACAGAAACTATCAGTAATCAGTTTTCATTTTGTTAAAACCATAAATTAAATTTACCTAATGTTGACAAAACAAATTTATGGATAACTTTGGATTTCTTTCAGAGTACTGTTTATGAAGACAGGCTATTGATTCTAATAGGCTCTGGTAATTTGTCGGATCCAGTCAACATAGTGTGCCACCTTGACGTAAACGCCGGGTACGCCATATTGTCCGCAACCGATGCCCCAGCTGACGACACCCACTACTTGCCACGTGCCACCGTATTCGCATACCATTGGTCCGCCGCCATCACCCTGGAATCAAAACACCGATGTCAACAAAGCTCGATAATGACAGGCATATCAATAATCAACTTGAGAAAACATTATTTCTCATATGTACCTTATTTTGACTTATATACATAGAGGTAATACTTTAGTAATTTACATGTCTTCAGGGCCACTTGTTATTCTCAACCTTGAATTCATCAGACGTAAAAATATACTGAATGTAAATGTAATATATCTCTCTATGTTCGAGAAAATGTACCAGTACGCTCAAATAAAAATAATGAAGTAAATCGGATTCAAAATTCAATAAAGTAAAAAAAAATACAATAATCTTCTATTCAGCACTGTTGAGTAACGTAAATAATTATAATTTGCAGTAATTTGTTGTGTATTAGTTCATCTTCACATTTTTAGATTATTAGGATATCATTAGATGTAGGTCTACTGTTCAAACATGTGTATATATAATATTTACCTTGCACGCGTCTTTGCCCTCCTCGCCGCCAGCGCAGATCATGCCGGGGTTCAGTCTGTACTCGTATCCAAGTCTCGTCTGTTGAAGCTGCGACTGACACTGGTGATGTGATACCACCGGTACGTCCACCTCCTGATCAAACAAAATAACATTGTTAAAATCAATAAAATTATCAGCAAACCTCAATTTGTTTGTTTTAAAGAATACATTTTGTCATTTTTTGTCTCTGATTGAAGTGATTTAGTCATCAAACTGAACCTGATCAAAAGATTCATTAGACTTATTCAATTTGATATAAAAGTATCTTATTTAATTGTAAAACTCAATAACAGAACTTGACAAAGTACGTCTAAAAACAACATTTTAAAATAATTGGTTAAATTTGAATTAGCTGCCAATGGCACAGCATATTTATCAATTATTATTAATTGTCAATGTATAAGTAGGCCTACATACATATATCAGAGAATTATTTTTCATCCAAGAATTAAACTGATGAATCCCAATAAGACACTAATAAGTAATAACTAAGACTTCAAAGCTTGACCAGCAGCTTACCTTGAGAATGTTTTGGTATTTCCCATAGTCTCCGAAGGCGTCCTTGCCCCAGCCTGTAGTCCAGCAGCGTTGTCCCGAGTAGTCGGTCCTTGGGTCGGGCAAGCACGCAGCGCTGATGTGAGGAGCACGTTGAGTGTCGACCGGTCGTGCAAGTCGCAGGATTGCCAGATCGTTGAGTAAAGTACCGGCGTAGAAGTCGGGGTGGATATGAACAGCGGCCACGTCACGTTCTTCGTACGGATAGAACTCTACGTCGTGGTTTACGTCCCATTCGCCAAGTCGCACTCGTAGGTCACCGCCTTGGTAGCTGAGGGAGGAGATTTCATTTTTAAAAATAATATTTCTTTATTTGGACACAAAAACCAGGACTCATTTTGTTGAAAATATGATATTGCTGATAATATTGTCCATGTATTGAAAATCTATAAATTTCTAATGATATTGGACATCTTTTCTAATAAGGCTGTTCACATTGTATTTATTTATGACTTTGAATAAAAATGTTTTAGCTCAAATTTTCACAAGAAATACTTACGTCTTAATGCAATGAGCAGCTGTGATAACGTGAAGGTTGTCAATCAAAGTTCCACCACAAACGTAAACACTTTCCTGCGCGTCTTTCTTCAAGATGGCCGCTTGCCATGGGTACTCGCCTGATGACAAACAAACAACGTTAGCTAACTTGTGGAGTACATCACATATTTCACATAAACAAACTCTCACGATACTATTAAATGATTCAAATGAAAATATCAAGCCATTGCGTTAAGAGATCTAGGCCCTATCATTCATAATATTACTGACCACTGTGGTGATTTCTCCTGGCCAAATATCTTGCTATAATAATTTCTTTTAGACGCAAAGAGAACCTAGGTGTCGAAGTACCTCTAAACCCTAACATTAAATTCAATTTCCCTTTTTTTTCCGTGTTTATTCTGCCATCTTTCAATTTTACATCTCATACTTATCATCAACGTGCATTGTTAAACCTCACTATGAATGAATATTGAATAAATATATCATGAATGTTTTAGTTCATAAGTTCATCGGGTTACAATTAACGTACATAGACCTAATAATTTTAATAGATACATAAAAAAGAATTACTATGAAATACGAATTGATAAACTCAATAAGAATTAAGCCCAACTTATCGTTAGCAATCTAATAACTAGTTGGAATAGATTATAACGTCAATAGATCTTAATCATCAGTACAGTGCGTCGTTAACCTCCCCCTCCACCGCTCCCTCAGGGTATTAAAAGTGTTTCTCACCAAACTCGCTGTCTCCGTCGACGTACACTGGGTTCTTGATCCTGCCGTTAATTCCCTGCGCATGTCGCTTGCCGCACTGTGCGTTGTTGATGTTGCTAGTTTGATGGAGATGGTTCACGTTGATAGCGTTTCTACGGCAACACACGTGTCTCGGCCCACATCGGCCTCCTGCCTGTCGCTGAAAATAGACATAATGACTTCAGTCGACAGTTCACAAATCACCACTCATACGACTAGATTAGTTATAGCGGCAGAATAAGTGCCTAAGTGGAAGTAAAGTCGTTGATGCGCATTTAAATCTCCCAAAATTCATGCAAATAAAAATCAACAAGAAGTCAAGTTTATTATTATACGTATTTATAAAATTGTACTTTCTCTAGTTTTATCCTACGCTGATTCTTTTCATTCTAAATAACCTTGTTGTTGAAGTGCCGTAGAACCACAATTACTGCATTATGACTATATGTCATCAAAAAGGTGTGATTAATTTGTTTCATATTGTAATATATCATGAAATAAATTGATCACGATGATTACCTAAAATTACGTCACTATTGTACAAAAAATGTGAACTATTTCTATTGTGCTTGCTCATCAATGAGACAAACTATGAAGTTTTCCATGAGCACCAGTAAGTAATCTACATTCATATTATTATTATGTTCAATTAGAAAGTGTAAACTTTTATACAAGTTCTGTGATGTACAAGTGACTCGATATTGATTGGGTTTTAGATTTCATGATTCAATTTACAATCAGGTCTTGTGCTGATCGCCTATTCCGTTGTCTAGGTAATAGTTAGTTTAATAGGAAGGTAATGCATTCAGTTGATGCAATGAGCCATGATGCTGAGAGCATTCTAATGTCCAACAACAACTTTCACTTCCTTTGTTGAGACTAACAAGTTTAACACTAGCGTGACATGTCAGAGTGAAAGTTCACCATGTTCACGGTCACTGTTGTGCCGTGCCTACTGTCATGCTATTATGGTCCTATGTATCATGGTTTTCAAGTCAGTGATTCAAAATACCCAAATACAGAAAAATGTTCCAATTGGTGCTTTTATGAATTAGTAATTGAATTAATTTGATGTTATATTTTGTTCTATGGAAATTTGTTCAAATCTAAAGTCGAAATAATTATGTTAGAAGCAACAAATTAACACCCACATTGTTGGTGTATAAATTTTGAAAGAATTAAAAGTGATTTTTTTAAATCTTAGTGACAGTTTTCATGATATAATTTTGGTTCCTCTGAAATTTAAATAATATTATATAGAAATTTCTTAATTTGTATCATTTAATTATCTGAAAAATAATCCAATAGTCAATATTTCAATATTCTTGAATACTCGTTGAATTTGTAGTTAGGGGACATACAACAGCTATTAATATATTATTAATAATAATATACACGAAACATTTCTGTGTATATAGCTTTTTAACTGATCTGAGCTAATATTTATTGTTTCTTGGGTCGTGATTGTCATATTCCCATATCTTGTTCCCAAAGTGTTTTATGATTCATGTCATAGAAGTAGTAGCAAGTAATGCTAGGAAGTCAGAAGTAAATCAAGTACAATAGCGTCATTGTTGCTGACTACCAGATCGGTCAACTACGGGAGTACCAATCTTGCAGGAACAAACGTTATTTGCCAATAAGACAGAATACAGTAAGTTCTTGAATCTACCAAAGTAGTGAGTACTGTATGTCATTATGTCTTGGTGCAGTTTTTTATATTTTTTTATATTTTTTTTATTCTGTAAGAAATATAATAATCAATAGCCAAGATAATTCACGGAATAGTAGAAATATTAATGAACTTTAATCTTAAATTGTAATTAAAACCGATGGTGAAGTGAAGGGAAATTACCACAGTGATACTGAAATGATAAATGAATGGACGTTGAGCGATTGAAGAATTGTTGTGGAAATCTATATGCCATTTTGTGACGTTATTATTATCTCAAGATAATTCAACCATATTTCAGCTGTTCTGTTTCCATAGTAGGATTCTTCATTTAGAACAAGACGATTCTATTGCCCAAACCAAATTGTTCAACAATGGGTCAACGAACAAAACTTTTACAGTGAAACCTTCGACATTCTACCTCTATCTACTTCGATTCTGGTCCCCCTCCCCCAGTTGACCGATCCATCGTCACGTCTCTTACCTCTTCTACTATCTCATTACTCGTGTCTCGGATCGTCCGCCTATTGGTCGGAAATTGCACACGACCTTGCGTTGCGGAGGTATTCAGGATTCGGGCATTTCGGAAATCGGAATAAGGACCATTATTGTTATTATTGAAATTATTATTATCAAAATTATTATTATTATCTTCGTCATCACCGATATACGGACTAAACCCACCCTGAGGTTGAACTGAAGGATAGCTATTCCCTACATTGCTTTCGTGAGGAATCTCGTCTTTAGTGCGGTAGCCGTAATAGTCGTTGTAGGGGTAAGGGGAGTGTGGTCTAAACTGAGGAGGTCGTGGTCTGAGGAATGGTGGGGGTTCGTTATGGAAATGAGGAGGGTGAGGCCCTTCGAAAACAGGCCCTTCAATGATATGCCCATGTGGAGGTGGACCATGATGAGGAGGACCGTGGTGATGAGGTCCGTGGTGATGAGGCCCGTGGTGAACATGGTGATGGTGATGATGATGTTTATTATAGAAAGGTTGATGACCTCCACCATATCCATAGCCATAATGTGGCTTATGTTTAATGGCATGTAAGCCATGGAAGAAGCTACCAATTTTATGTATTATTCCGTGATTTGGTGTGACGTGCAAATTAACTAACGGTTTGATAACCTTTTCCCCGTCGTCGTTCTTAGTGACTTGAACTGAGAGCAGAGGATTGACTGACACTGGACCTAAGCTGACCCCTCCTAGCCCCCCGATAGAGCCCCCGTAAGGATTTAGGGCCGGGTAGGTACCGAACGGATTCAAGGGATAACCTCCACCTCCTTGAGGCAAGCCGAACGATACACCAAACGTTGGTTTTATCCGCAGGTCAGGTACGTAGCCGCCGCCTTGGCCCCCGTTTCCTAGGCCAAGTCTATAGCGCTGTGGAAAACAGAGGAAAACTTAGTCCTCCTCCGTTATGAGTTAGGATGCCGGCCGCCAAGAGAGAATAGGGCAAATGAGTCTTAATCCTTGCCTATGTAACAACGTTTTACTTCGAAGTTAGAATAGATGTATTGAATAAATTAATGTTATTATCTCAATGTTGATTTTGAATAATTTTGATCTGAAATCAAAGTGAAATCTATTCCCAAATAAAAAATGTGTGATAAAAAAAGGTAAAATTTGCTTTTGATCACTAAATTTAGATTTGGAATCAATTAATTAATATTTATAAATATTACAGTGGCCTATAATTTATAAATAACATCAGCAATCATATACTTCTAGCGGTAAAATGTTGACGTCTTGAGTGGTGCCAGCAATATCAAGACTTTCAATTGCCTTAAAAACTAATGGCGACGCTTATACCCAATGTTCACAACTAACTTTACATAAATCAACGTATCGAGTGATATTCAGTCACCGAGTCATGTTGTTTAGGGCAAAGTTTGGCGTAAACAATTCGTGATTGAGTTAGATGTTTGCCACTACTACCCCGGCCGCCAGGAGGTAAAAGGTTATTGACCCTTGTGAGACTATTGTACTGGAAGGTGCGCAACAAGTAGCCGCCCACTCGAGCAAGGATTGTGATTGGTTGTTACTGACAACGATTACGGGACGTGATAAGGATGTTACGGGTATTAGTGTCCATATGTCCAAGTCAAATACTCTATTAAAGTTTACAGTCATTTTGTCTCTTAAGTCACTATACAAAACTACGCAAGTCACGACGGAAACGAATTATGTACATTAGCTTGTTGGTGACGTTGTATTCTATGTTCATGTATTAAAACAATTGTGTGAACGTTTTAGCTTCTAAATGTGGTACTCAATGGAAAATTGCTATAACTTATTTTCAGTTTCAGCTAGAAGTGAAACCTATGGAATTAAACTCAAAAATAATTAAATATTAGTATCTATTATTTGAATTCTCTCCATCTGAAAATGACAAAGAGTTCTTGAATTTTTTAAATGTAGATTTTTATAACCTGTAATCCACTGTCATTAGGATCACACAAATGTTTTAAAACAGCATTTCAATAAAGTAGTAATAGTGAAATGCATGAACTTCTGAAGTAAGTACGAAGTATCAAGTAACGCACTGTACAGAGAACTCTATGTTTCACAAGACATCTACCGGTACTCTAGTGCAATACTAGCTCTACGAATGAGTGATAATGGCAAACCAGTCGACTGCATGCCAAGAAGATCATCTTACCAGAAAGTGACCTATATTTGCATCGAGGTACCTCACCTGCGACCTACCTACGTACAAATATATTGGCACACCAGTACTTGTACAGCAAATAGCCAGTGAAATCCACGATTAACCTTTCGTTAGCAATTTATGTACCGTAATTCAAGTATAGGCAAATACCTTCACTAACCATCACCAACTACACTCATATTGCTCTAGAAACCTATTTCAATATATACAACTTTATTCAACTTATAGATGCATTCAGGTTCTATATATCCCTGCATGCTCATTTAAATTTATACTGGAATCATGCAATCTACTTATGGACTTGTATCTCTCTCTCTCTCTACTTGCCACCTGACTCAATGAGACATCAACTGTATAATGTTTACAAGCAGAACAACCAAGGTAATTAATGCGTTAGTAGAATTGTCAACTACAAGCAGTATAATTAAAGTAACACATTAGTAAAAACCTAAACATGGCAATTATAAATTAAACTAAGAGTTAATTGTTAATTCAAAGTAGTTTTCTTATTAAAGTGATTGGTTACAACTAGCACTATGTGATGCAAGAAAATATTCAAAAAAGATTTTAGTAGTAAAGAAACAAATGGAAAGTAAATGAAGTATTCTGTGTAATTTACAGATTCAACAGTTATGTAAAACTCAGATTAGTTAGTCTAAATGAAACAGACAAGCCTAGGATGTTATTGCCAAATTCTCAAATTTAAATATAAGTAGTTATTGACTTACATATAGCAGTTGAAAGAAGTTATATAGGTCACAAATTATTACTGAATATCTAATTTTGTAAATGAGAAAGAAGCTTGAAATAATCTTATTAAATTAAATCGTCAGTTGAGAATACGTAAGCATAATTTTCAAGAGTTAGAGGGCCTACACAATTTGTAATTGTAAACGTGAGTTTAGACACAACTACGAATAAACAGCATAAGAATAAAAAGAATGAAATGTATTTCAACTTACCGCTTCCACCTTGCTCTTATCATCATCATCAGCATCCCTCTTCCTCCTTGTCTCCTTCACTTCCTCCTTCACTTCTTCTTTCACCTCCTCCCCTGCATTGTCTTCCCTCTTCTTGTGATGCGAAATGATGGTGCCGTTGCCATCGGTGATAACTACATCGTCCAATGAGATAGCTTCGATGTTCTTATCGGGGACGTTACGAGGGTCGATGAGCGACTGTTGTCCGCCAGTCTTGCGCTCGAAAGAAGCACATTGATCGTATGGTACGCACACGCAGTCGCTGTCAGCACGCGGTGATTCGTAGCTGGGGAAACTACCAGCGTACGATGGGTTCAAACTGTTACCTAAAGGACAAACAATACATATGATACTTTGTTGTTTTGTTGCGTGTATATTTTGTTATAAAAAAATTAAGATAATTCAAATATTTACTGATTCATTTAAAATTATGTTTCTTAATATAGTTTGTAGCTTACCCGAGATACTTGAGGGGGAACGGATGTTCAATTCTTTCTTGTAGAATGGCGCTCCTGGTCCAATGCCTTGACTTCCGTAGACTCCTGCACTTCCCAGACTGTTGACGCCACCGTAGTTGCTGCCACCACCCAGCACAGTGTAACCTCCTTGGCCATGACTGTTGACTCCTCCAAGACCCCCTTGTCCGTGACTGTTAACTCCTCCAAGTCCTCCTTGTCCCAACACTCCATGGCCTCCCAAACCTGAAACAGAATTGAACAGAGTTAAAGGATTGCTTCCACCCAACTTTTATCTCCAAACAAAAGGCAACAATTATTAATGTACATAGTTGGCCCATCTAAATTTTTAGATTATACATTCAACTAGTTTTTGTGAAAATCATCAAGTTCATAAAAACATGATTAGTAAAAATAAGATCAAACAAACAGACTGAATTGAAAAATAAATTTTGTTCCCATAATGAATGATCATTTTGATCCTATACTTGTATTTTCTTGTTAAAAATATCTTTGTTGGATGAAAGTAATTCGTCGACTTACCACCGTAGATAGCGCCCGTTGACGACGGTCCAACGATGACAGGTTTTACGTTGCTCTCTCCGTGATGGAAGTGGTGATGAACATGCTGCTGTAATCCCTGGCCGTTGTTGTTGACTTGTGCGAGCTTACTGTTCGAGCCATAGTTCAGTTCGGGTTCTAACGGCACCTCGTACACAGGAGCGACAGGCTTAGCCGCGCCGTAGATCGGGCCGGGAACGGGGCGGGACGATATGAATGGGCCAGAGTTGAAACCGGCTCCGGGTCGAGGGCCATTGTATCTGAAAGTACATAGAAGATTACTATTAGAATACTGATTTTAAACAATGCTCCAAATATTTATTAACAATCTTTTCAATACTGAACATTATTTGTTTTGAGTTAGTTAAATGGTTTTCACATACAAAAAATGATTTATTCAGCGAATCAATTGATCAACATTTCACGTAGAAATATCGAGGTAAGCTGTTGGTTGACCTTGATCCACTAATATTCTCTGTTATAGTAGTGAAATTCTATTTAGGATGACTATGTTATTAATTCATCAATACATTTCATAGATCAGTAGATTACATTTCATGCATCTAGCTTGTTTTCTGGATGTCATTTTAAATCTACACATGACAAAAATAAAGAAATTATAGTTTTAGGTTGCGTTAGTCATTATTTGAGAAAGTATATTAGCCATACGATGTAGGCCTAGATGTTTTAGTTTCAAGCACCCACGAGTTTTTCAATTTCCCTATAAAAAACATTTATTTATTTACACATATTTTATACAAATTAACTTTCTGAAGATAGGGATAATTCCATTCTTTCAACATACCCTTGTCGCACTGTGTCAAATCCTGGCCTGGGTCCATCATAATTGGGTCTAGGTCCATCGTAACCGGGTCTAGGTCCATCATAACCTGGTCTAGGTCCATCATAACCTGGTCTAGGTCCATCGTATCCTGGTCGGACACCTTCGAATGGCGGGCGGAGTGCGTGCTGGCTGCGAACGGGAACGGCAGGGATGGGGTGTCCTACGGGCTTGATGGCAACAGGTTGTGCGTAGAACACTTCCTGTGGGTTGATGTAGCCGGAAGGACTCTTGGCATCAATCTCGATATCGTCGCACTGGAAAACGCAATTGAGATACATAAGATATGGATTGAGATACATGAGATAACGCAATGTAGCAATACAATTTGCCTATGAAAGATTATCATCGTCTGAATCACACAATAATTTGAAGGCATGAAGGTGAAATACATTTTCATATTGACTTACTTCTCAATGTCAACAAAATAATTTCATACATTTTAGAAATTTACTCAAATGTAATCTGTGAACGCAAAGTTTTTCCTACTCACAACATATTTGTAAGCTGTTGGTCTTGATAATGAAAACTCATTTTCCAAAAAATGGATAATCAATCAAACTATATTCAAGGCTTTAACTGAAATCATAATGAAGTTGAAACTTATTACAGTAGAGCCCCTTTAGTGTTATTTTGAAGGAATCAGATTTAAAAACTTGTTAGAGTGAAAAACTTGATGAAGAAACTATGTATTCTATATCTAAGGAAGGAATCGACAAAAGGAACCAAAAGAGAGGTTCTACTATTCTTCTTATCTTCAAACATTTTGTATATTCCATATGTTCAGAACCTTGTGAAACTATACCCTTCTGACCTCAACCATCGTTCAAAGTGTAATACGAGCTAAAATCCTCGCTAAAACTACGTGATAATACTACTCACGGCCATAAGTCCCAAGTTGCAAAGTCTTTCTTTGATGTACTGCCTTGCTTGGCTGTCGTTGCCTGACTGAAGTGCTCGTTGCACTTGCGGGTCCGCATAGACGTCGTCAAAGCCATCTAGATTCCTGCCTTGACGGTTGGATACGAGGATGTCGTCGATAACGTGTTCACCGCCACCTAGACTCCTGCCCTCGGCACCTCCAAGACTTCGACCCTGAGCAAACAACAACAATGATTATTATACATAGATATATTTATGGAACTTTTAGCACTTTTTTTAAACAACATCGAAATCTTGATTACTGTCTCTGTTTGATGAATTAGTGAGGATGAATTTAGGAATTAATTTTTCAAGAATTTGAGGTGGACTTGTCACCAAATATAAATAAATATGGATGGACTTTTTTAAATTAATAATAGTGAACGTTGACATCGGGGCGTATGTGAAAATACTTCTTGTTGCAAACAAAAGTAATCAAGTTTCCAAAATGACAGTTTTAAATTAGGTACAATTGCAGTTACAATACATTGAGTGCCTTCAAAACAATATAAACGAGTACAAGAACAGTTTACAGCAGAATATTGGGAAATTGTTTATATAAAATTGCATTTAATCATGAGGGTTACAAATATGGACCAATACCAATTACTCAGATTTGTTTATGTAGAAAACTTCAATAGAATTAGAATTGTTATTAATTATTTTCATTTTAATTGATATACAAATTAGAATTCTCTAAGAATGTTATTTTATTTCAAGCAACTTTTTATGGTTTGATGAGCTATATGAACACCATGGAATATATTTCATTACTTATACAAAATATAGCTTACAGTTATTTCTTTAGTTCCATTTAATTCTGTTGATTCTTCTAATAATATAATCGGTGAGTCTGCTTCCTTCTTCTTGTCATCTTTGTCGGCTCCCCAGGACCAATCAGACGCCTTGTCGCTCTCGGCATGACTCAACGCAGCCAATAGGAGCACAGCACCAGCGAACACGGTTAGCCGCATGGTGGTTACTGAAATTATAAAACAGACGTTACGATACAATGAAGATGGATACAATTTCAAGATACTTTTCAACTAGAATTTGAACTTTTCACAAACTGGACACAATACACAATACGTGTTTCATATCGAGAGATACCGGTACTATGATATGTAGGCCTATTTGTACCATATGACTTATTCAAATCAATCGAAGTTTATTACATTTGAAAATAATCATTAAAAAATACAAGGAACTTATAGTTGAACAGCCTAGAGTTATTGATTATAGCTCGAATAATCAATGTTTTAGTTAACAAAATCAAACTATTAATTTGTCTGCTCAATTATAAATAACTTTGGTAATGTTCAATTTTTTGTATATAAAATTTTTAATAAAACGTTATATATTTTGACAGCATGATATTATGGATTATGACTGACGTTCAAATAAGTTTATTATTTTAAAACTATACTTTTTGTGCTTTTTTATGCTGTAAAAACTATGAAAATATTAATACAATTAGGAAATCGATTCTGTAAAACAATTTTAGTTCATCTCTTTGATGCATGAATAGTGTCTAAAAGTTTACTTTTGGTAAAAAATATCTCACTCTCGATACAGCACGCTAATGTTTTATCTGTAACATATACTGCAAAATGGTTCTGGGAATGTCGGGAATCGATCCCCGGTCTCCTGAATGGCGGTTTGACTCACTACTGACTGATCTAACCATATCAATCTAATCATGTCGTGGGTCAGGGCTTCTACATGGGTGGAGGTGCCAGGAAATACGATATTAGAGCCTAACAGCTGTTAAAGAATATAGAACTGCTGACTCGTTTATGAAAGAAATCGACCACGTTTGTCACTTACTGTTAACAACCTACAGAATTACAAAATAAGAATGAGAGCGTGCGATTTGAATAAAGAACACATCACAAAACAGGAAAGTGACTAAGTTAAATAAAAGATCGAGGTTTTCTTTCCTCTTTCAAGGCGTCGACCGAATATCTTACTGGAAACGATTTCACTCACTAATTGCCCGTCTTTTAGTTAACAATGGTTTGGTCCATGAATTATTTATTCCAGGGGTAAACGTTGATGAATCAGTGCACGTGACCTAACAGAGCACGTGATCAACTACAACTTAGTTTAAAAGCACTATACACTTCTTGGCTCGTAATCTACATCCTGACAAAGAAAGATATATTTAATTATTTTTAAAATAACATTTATTTTATGTGTTGTAAGTTTAATTTATAAAATTGGTACCTTTCACAAGATATTACTACTGCATGAGTTAATCGTGTAAAAAGAAATAAGAAGGGTGAGTGGTTGTATCTTGTTTTTGTAAAACCATCCCAGAATTTACTACGATGAGTGAGGGAAGCCACGAAAACCATGATTTTCCATTGATGTCCATGATTTGAAACGTAAAGGCCATACTCCTCTCTCATTGTTCACAGTTAAAGAGACAGCTATTGCATGATAATAGCTGTATCAATAAATAAAATAAAAATAGTTATAGTGTGCTGTGTTAGGTCACATCATTTTTAATTGAGACTGGTAATTAAAAACACTCTGTTTGTCTTACACTCTGTGAGATTCGAACCCGCGATATTATTGTGTTTCTGACCTACGATAAAAAAAACGAGACGACTGAAGGCGAGAAGTGAAAACTTTGCGTGCCATATTAGACTCAACGTCATTGCAGTTGGGGGAAGAAGTGGGAAGAAGTTATGGGACGAAGTGGGAAGAGAATGAAATTGTTGATGACAGTTTGTACCAACTTTCTCACCCTAAAACGGGGGGAAAACGATCTAGGCCCACGTACTGATCACTCAAAACATTGCCACATCGCCGTGTCGGAACAGTAAATCGTCGCCAATGGGAAGACGGGCGATCACTATTGTCTTTATATGTGTGTATGATCTTTCTCTTTATACTTTCATCTCATTAACATAAATGTAATAATAATGACATGATTCATTGAGTTGCATTTATTTATAACTATTTGTAATTGATTCGAGTTCTTATACAAGTTTTACGATGACAAAGATCATGAAAAAAAAAGAGAGTGAAAGAAATGGCCCCAATAAATTGTAAATGCAGCATGACAAAATGTTAGTTATAAATAATTTGATGGTAAAAACTGTTGACAAATTATTTAGAAGAATTTCTGTTGCAATTTCCGATTTCTTAGGATCATAGGCGTGTTTGTTTATGACATTTGTGAAAAGTATTGGCAAACACTAAAAGAAAGTGAGATTCAGGCACTGATAATATCGAAATATACAAATGATGAAAACATGATATTTAAAATGTGTGGAATCATTTTACATCAGATACCGATTATCGGGAAAAACTTAATATCGACCTGTTTAATATAATACATGGACTTGTAAGTCCAATTATAAAGACGTTAATTTTTATAATTTATTACGTTAAATTATAATTAAATAAATTTAAAATAATTTAATCTAAAATTGATGATAGATTACCTAGAAGATTAGAAAACTGTTTTCCCAGCACGACATGAGAATTGTTTTTCATTTTGATTTCTTCACCTATCACTATAATTTTCACAACGAGCTAGATGAGCTATATTACATTCAACTATTTCTTTGGGGTGGTTAGATCGCCCTTGTGGTGCCCCATTCAAACGATCCTAAACTTTCATCCTTTGCCTTTATAGGGAAACAGTAGCTTTGTGTCAAGTTTTCGATTTTGATAAAAAAATATGTTAATTGTTCAAATCTGAATAAAATACCAAATACATAATATCTAAGCATAGTTCCAAAACAACAGTGATCGAACCCGCGCCTAAGCCATGTGGATTTCTTTAATACTACCTACAAAGGGACTACAATCTTTAAATGTCTGAAAGTGTTGAAAAAATGTTAAAAAATACGTTTCGAATCCGACGAGATTCGAACCTGGGTCTAAGATGCACCGCAACGTGAACCACGTCTTGAAGAAAGGTGAAAGGTAAGCAGTGACCTACTTTCCCACGCCTCACGACTGCCATTGCGATCGACCGTCCTACTGTATCCCATACCACTAGCGATCGGGGGTTTCAAACCTTCACTGACCGGCTTCACTTTCACGGCCATCTCAACTCACTTTCATTTGACGAACAACAACACTAAAAGCTTGTAGGACCAAGTTGAACCTTTACTTGCAAGCGAGCTACAAATTACGTGTTACGATGTTTATAGATTTAGAAGATAAAAAAAACGATACAAAAACAATAAAATCTATCATTTAAAAAGTTTGATCTTCTTCCCAATCCTCTTAGTGAAGAATGAAAGATTTTATAAACAGAAGTTGTCCAGATTCTTTAATAACACTGAAAAGTTTGAACAATGGTTATCAACAGTTTTGATTTCAATGCCAGAATCTAACATTGAAATTTATAATTATTAATGCGCAATTAAATTAAATTTTCTTGATTCATTTCCAACAGCTTACAACAGGGAATAATCAGTAGGGGCCTATATACGAATTAAAATATTGTATATAATAGGCCCTAAATTTACTTTTAATTGTCATAATTTTTATATGTTACAGTGTCTAGACTTTATTATTATCGAGATTCAAGACTGTTACACATTTTAGATGAGTGTAAATTGTTTTTATTTAGAAATAATACTTATTAGGAGCAATAAAAAAAAATGCTTCAAATAACTATGTGTAAACTGAAATGTTATTTTCATGAATATAAAATGAATTTACTTTTTCTTTCGATCGTATAATACAATTATTATAAATATTTGAAGAAAAATATATATAATTTAGACAACAGAAGACGTTCGGTCATGTTATAACAATTTAGAAAATAGCTTTGATATAATTCGAAGGAATGTTTTTTTATTAATACATATTAGTGTTCTCAGAAACCTCAAGAGACAATCCCCAAGTTGACTTGCGAAACCAATATTCAAATGTGACAAATTATAGTCAGCAGTTCTGTTTAAGAAATTACGCAAATGATTTCTTGAAACTGATTTGAAACCTGTATTGTTACGTATTGGCCAGGGTTAGGCTACATCGCCTGCGAATATTTGCAAGACACCCAAATTTTCACCGTATTTTAAATGAGGAAATTTTATAGTTATTATATAAATGTAGATTATTGTACGGCAATAAAAAGGCTAAACATGAATTAAGAATAAATTTATATGAATATTACGATATTCAAAAATCAGTAATAATTTGTTTCTGTAAAAAATTATCATTTTGTAAATTACAATTGTAAAAATAATTGTAACCAATAATGGTTCAAGCTCAATTCAGATATAAATGATTCATTAGTTGAATTTTAATCAAATAATTATTAAATTAAATGATTGAAAATCGAATAAATATTCAATTGTCTATTTTAATCACTTTTTATTTTAATGTGATTTTTTTTCAATTTCAGAGAATAATTGTATTATTTTTCAAATGAACATACTCTTGTTACCGGTTTTCATCTTGAATTTAAAATAAGAATGCAAAAATCCTTTGATTATTCACAAAATAATATACTCAATCACACTTCTATCAAATATATTTCTACCTTTTCTAATTTTGTTTTCACTACACTGTAACACTTTCATCCCTTATAGATATTATTATCAAGTCAACTCACCTATAAGTGTGTATTGCTGTAAGAAGATCCTTCCACCTTGCGTGTCTTAGCACTACTGATTGACTGCTCTGAGGTCCGCTTGGTTTTATAAAGAAAGCCACCCCTACAGCTCGACACTCCCGCTCGAACCGCCACACCATTGCCTCGACACCACCGCTCGCACTTTCCCCCACCACGCACGCGCACAGTAGACATAACACACGCTAATACAGACAATGTATTTATAATTTGGGTTTACCAAGGCACTGTAATGATGAACAGGATCTATTGGCGTTATTGAATGATGAATGAGGTGATAGGATGGGATGGAAGGGTTTTCGATTAGGTGTTTCGGATAGTGGGAAGGAAACGGTCGTGGCCTGTTGTTAAGGTACCATCCTAGTATAGAGTGAAACCACGAAAAACTTCAGTAGAATAGTCGATCATGGCGGGAATCGAAACTCGGTCTCCTGAATAACGGTTTTGCGGGCTAGCCACTGGTCCACCCGTATCGGTAATACAAATAAAATGGATTTATGATTGTTGACAATACATATGATGAAACGATCCCAGGAGTAGATAGTTTATATGGGGATACGAGTGATGAGGATGGAAGAATATATGTAAATAGAACCACATTGCCTTGAGTGGGACTCGAACCCACGCACCGGTACCATTGTATATATTATGAAGATTATAGTTCCAAATTAGGTTGAGCCATTTAAAACACGTTTATTATTTATTTTTTAAATTATTTTTCTCATTTTTGTGCATTGTTAATCTTCATGTTGTGAACCTCACATGTGCTACTAAAAGATGTTCTGGCGTTTTGATGGGTTGTGATAGGAACTGTGGTACATGGCAGTGTTATGGTGTCAAATAGATTGTCTAATTAGAAAAATGCAATTCATGCTACATGGGTAAGAATATTTATCAATGAATATTTGATTTTTTCTCCTTAAATGGAGATAAACCACGGTAAAATGGTTATTCTAATCTCATATTAGTAAAAATATTTTAAAAATATTCCTCACTATATTAATTTTTGGAGGGGTTCAATTTGTTCTACTGTTTTTAAATATGTAGGGCAACAATAGTTGAATATAGATCGCAACCAATAGAATATTTTTAGGTAATTTGTGTAGACGTATATCTCTCACAAAAGGGTTTTTACTACCCCTATCCCTCTATCACCTCAAGGCATACCCTTAATAATGGTCACGAATAGAAAAAAATTACAAATAAAATAGATAATCATTTCCTAAAAAATCACAAAAAATTAATATTTCACACTGATAATAAAATATTCGCCAATCATTCAGCATTGATTCTTCTTTTTAGGGCAATGGATTTACCGTCTTTGCACACATTGAATCTATTCCTGGCCCGTCTTCATGTGGTGAAGGTCCCGATCGCCCGTCTCCCCCACCACACACTACTAACGCACGGTGGTTCGCGCCGTCACCTCTCGCATAACAACATCGCACCTCGCGTAGAATAACCCGCGTTGCATAACACAGTCGGTGAACAGTCGATTAGATCATGCTTCACAAGAAATGGAGGAGCGAATTTGTGTCAAATTACTTCACAGAGGGTTTCCCAGTATCGCCGGGTCGAACCAGTCCTGGCATCAAGGCTGTGTGCGTTACTCAATGCGATAAGATTCGCGACAGCACTGACAGAGGGGTGGTGAATTTGATTTCCGTGAAATGCATCACATTATGGTTTGTCAGAATTAATGTGAAATTATTTAAATAGTTACATTAACAGAAGTTTTTTTTTACTAAATCTATTATTTGAATAATTTCAAACATAATATCACAGTTTCAGAAGTCCTTTCTTTCTTAATTAATTAGTTAAGCAATCAATTATTTAGTTGGGGTAATAATTCAATCAATTAATTCCTACATTCATTCATTCATTATAGTTAATTAATATTGATAGTATTATTAAAAAGATGGAGAAGATGATATAAAAAAAAATCTCATAACCTATATCACAATTGGATGAATATTAAGGCACTGATATTTATTAGTAAATCCAATTTTACTAAATAAATAAGTCAGTAAATACGTCATAGATAAATAATTATTTATGACCAATCTGAAGAACGTCTAAATTTAGTTACCAAATTAAGTTAATGTGTTTTCTATGTCTTCGACCCTGGTGGGGGGGGGGTCACTTATTATGCAGCCCTCTTTCCCCACCCTCCACCCGTGCTATACTGCCAGCCAGCACCCAAGTCCCGTCTGTTCATATGAATCACACCTCTCAAGCAACTCTTGATTCACGTTACTGGAACCGTGATGAAAGGAAGAGTGGCAACAGGAAGAGTGGTAAGTAGTACAAGAAAGAGAGATGGCAACAGGAAGAAGAGTGAAAGTATAACTATTGATAGACGGAGATAAAGAAATTAATGATAAACTGAGATAATAAGAACGAACAAAATACACCGTGTAGCAAACTAACAATAACATATAATAACAATAAGAAAATAAAATAGATTCATGATAGTGTAGCGAATCAAGATTTGAAAACCAACAAAGAAAAAAGAAAAATATGTTTGATATAATATATAAATTCAATCAAAACGAAGTAAAAAAAAACAAGACAATTGTAAGAGAAATTTGAGCCGTATATATGCTGATCTCAATATCAATGACTTGGAGATTATTTTTATGTAATTATGTTCATAAAAATATTATATATTTTATTACAAATCCATCTAGCTGGGTTTTTACTTTTTAATGCATTATAAGTTATCAGAGCGGAGTTGTGTAACTGGGGAAATATTGACTAAATAAGATCCTACAAAGTGCAGTGACTTCTGTACGGTCGACTGCATCTACTAGGTCCTGGTCAAGACATGTGCGATACTTGTGTTCTCGAAAGAAGGCGCGAACCAATCGTGTGCTAGTGGTGTGGGATAGGGGGGACGTACGCTCGGAACCGTCACCTCTCGTGGATAGAAGTATATATACTTTGCGTTTAAACACAACAAGGTAAAGTGTACGAAACAAAACATGCAACAGTTGAGTCACTGCTTTCTCCCGGAGCCGGAAGACTCGGTTTACGCGCTTCGGCGGCCAGATCGTGAAGAAGACGCCCCCACCCCCACCCCCACCCCCACCCCCGCCAACGTTCAACAACAAAGAAGATATGACAATCAGGGGGCAGTTTTTTCGATTATATCGGGTAATTAATACAATTAATCGTATGTATGATCTTATTGGCTAGTGCAATTCCTTTGAACCTGAAAATTGTTTCTGTCTTCACATTTTTTTGTTTTCATAAAACAGAATTTGTTTTTGATCATTTTTCAATAACCGTATTTAGATATGGATATAGATATATAGAATATAGATATGGAAAGAAGAAATAAAAAAGTTGGAATAAAAATAATAAAATATAATTATATTGAAATGTACCAATTAAATAGGCCTAAAAGACATAAAAAATATGAAAATATACTAGCAAAATAATTATTCCAGAAAAAAATAGGCCCATATATATATTTAAAATAAAAATATTCATAACAGGTCACAGACAGCGTAGACCTGGTGTCAAATTTCATTGCTTTAATTTAAAATAATAATAAAATGGGGTGGTAAGATCGCCCTTGTGGTGCCCCCTCCAAACGATCCTACTCTCATCCTTAGCCTTAACAGGGGAACAATGATTTTGTATCAAGTTTCGATGTTATTGAAAAAAAAAAGGATATTAGAAGATATCTACACCTCAGTCAAATACAATGTTGGTGTGGGATCGCGATAATGAAAGTTTAAAGCGAGCACAGTTGGCTAGTAAATGGTTGGTCTGGTTACAGTGAATGACGTCAATAATATCACCAGTAGTGTGACGAACATCTCCGGTAGTATGGATTATACTCATTCATGACAGATGAATGAAAGGTAAACGTTACTCAAATACTACGAGTATAGCTTTACTATCACTATAAGCCCCTCCTCCCCCACCCCCCACTGGCTCCTCCCACCATAATCAAGAGAGCGGGCTCTACCAGGGGACGATGAAGAGCATATTCCGGCTCGGTCGTGTGACATGGGCTTCGAGGTATTTTTTTGTTTGTAAAATATGGTTAGAGTTCAGGTAAGGTTGGACACCCAAACCCATGTCACACAACCGAGTCGACTTTATTCCGGTATATGCTCTTCAGGCGCCCCCTTTAGGCCTACTATATACGACATCAGAAAACAAGATATTTTGTTGTCACATTAATGAAATAAATCGTACGATGGACAAATTTTCTTGTTATATGCGTACATCGTAAAGTAGCAGTATGTTGATAGTAAAAAAATAATAATAAGCAAATAATCCACGGGACAAAAAATTAGTACGGTATCCTATAGTTCATACCTGTAAAGGTCAATCTTCCAATCCGAATGAGTGGTCCAAATTTTACACATTTCAAAGAGTTATAATTTGACCATCAACTGTATATGTAAGTTCTGTGGTGAATGTCTTGTTGTTGTTGTTGATGATTTAGTGGCCGGGGGAGAAAGTTGCGTGGGCGGAGGCCCCACTGGCTGCCAGACAATGGATGCGGCTACAAAACTAATCTAATTAGTCGCGCATAGAGCCGCCTAAAGGAACAAAGCTTCTGTGCAGACGAATTAGGGAGATCCGGGAGACATGGATGTCGAGAGCTGTGTAACTCACTGACTATTCCCGTACTGCCTACACTACTTGCGGCCATAGCCGAAAGATATATTGCCAAGACATTTTATGCAATGTTAAAATAAAACTGGCCCCATAAGTTTAGCTATAAGAGTGAACTTTCATGTGGTATAGTATTTTCTACGTCATCACTTCTCCTATACCCTATCTACTGTGACTCCTCAAAAAAACTGCACTACCCCTTCTCCAACCCACCCTTCAGTGTAAGGTCTACAGGGAGAGTGGGGGGGGGGGGGGGGAGGAGAAGGAAGAGAACTCTTTACTCTATGGTAAAGCTAGGAATCGAGAGGAAAGGAATCTATGGTATCGGAACAACACCCGCCTCGATTTATATATCTTCTTTGTCGCCTGCTGGCCTATGTAGAAGAAGGAACCATGCTATGGTCTTTATGTCGGTTATGTCAGGTTATAGAGATGGAACAGATGAAAATGTTGTCGTTGAATATTGCCTATAGTGTGCTACAAATAAAGAGGACGAATGCCGAGGACAAAAAACACGGGGACAAAAAAGGTGCAATACGGGTTTCCGGTATAATGTATAGGCAAATGTGGCGAGACAGCGGGAGCAGTGGATTATAGCTTAGCTTCTGGGCGAGACAGCGGGAGCAGTGGATTATAGCTTAGCTTCTGGGCGAGACAGCGGGAGCAGTGGTTGCTAGCTTATCTTCTGGGCGAGACAGCGAGAGCAGTGGTTGGTAGCTTAGCTTCTGGGCGAGACAGCGAGAGCAGTGAATGGTAGCTTAGCTTCTGGGCGAGACAGCGGGGAGCTGTGGATTATAGCTTAGCTTCTGGGTGAGACAGCGGGAGCAGTGGATGGTAGCTTATCTTCTGGGCGAGACAGCGGGGAGCAGTGGATGGTAGCTTAGATTCTGGGCGAGACAGCGGGAGCGGTGAATGGTAGCTTAGCTTCTGGGCGAGACAGCGGGAGCAGTGGATGGTAGCTTAGCTTCTGGGCGAGACAGCGGGAGCAGTGGATGGTAGCTTCTGGGCGACATGAAAGTGCATCGTGAGGAGTTGCTAGTTGCTAACGGAAGAAGTGTCAAATCGTAGAACGGAAAAGAGAAAGAATAGCATTGAAAAGGAAAGGCGAGGCTAAAAATGAAAGGAAAATGCATTGATTGCTGTGTTGGATGAGTGAGCGCAGATATAAAAAATAAATCATCAAAATAATAAAACGAGATCTACAAGGTTTTTATAGAGAGTCAAGCTATAATCTAAAACACGGGACGAATAATTAATTTTAAATTTGTTTATATATTTTTTTAATGACATAGATTTATTAGCTATTGAATTGAGACTCTGCTTGTGAGGCATACAAACAGAGAGCACCATTTTAGCACAGTACCTTTACTCATTGTGCTTTAATTAAATATACCCTACTTGATCACTCAATTGTATTTATGAAAGAAAAGATGGTCTACCAACACAATAATAGTAATAAAAAGGTCAGTAATTATACATAGTAATGAAAATAACAAAATCTTCTTGCAATCAGCTGTTTCCAGAGCCGATATTAGTCCTGTGAATTCGAGATAAAAAAGTTATGTGATGGATACCAAAAAACAAATCACAATGGTCACTGCCAATAGGATATTGTTAAAATAAGTTATTCAACGAATAACTAATATTAGTTTGGCTTTTTAGAACCGGCTATTTTTCCATAAACGGGATTCAGAAACCTATTTGTTATAATAGGTATAATTAGGCCTAAATAGCTTCAACTCAATAGGTTTTAGGCATTCGTATGAAATTCTACACTGACTTCTGAAAAATGATTATTGTAATATTTGTCTATCTAGAATTTAAGCTGGTTGGTATAATAAAAGCCATTGGCAGTTGGCCTTTAACCCCACCGCAAAAAAAAATAGTTTCATTTATTCATTTATTTAGTGTTTGAATCAGTTCTGATCGCGAGGAAGGAACAGATTGTAACAGAAGAGGATCTTGCGGCTCACATTCCTCGACCACCCTTCTTGCTTGTGCGTGGAGGCTGGAGTAAATCAAGGCACTTCGTTAATGAAGATAATAGCTGGGATTTCCAAGGATTTCGTTGCATTCGGCTCTGAGAAGGTGAACTCATGTTAATATCAACACTTGATAGCTTCAGGGTTTCATTTAAATACGTCAAGGTCGAAGCACCCGCCCTCAGTGGCGTGAATACGTGGAACTACCCTCATAACGTCATACTAGTTACACAATTCGAAAGTTGGAATCATACAAAACTTCAAGTTTTCAAATTTCAGAGGTTATAAGAATAAGAATAAATTTGGCATGTTTATCTATAGTTACTATCTTGACTAAAAAACAAATTTCTCGAAAATATTTCATTTCAAAGTTACCAGAGTATTTTTCCAGGTTTGAAACATAGTTTTTAAACGATATGAAAAATAATTTGAAAACGTTTTTTCGTTGCATGGAAATATTGTGATGATCAAATTATCATAATACAGAAAATCCAATAAAATGAACGTATTGGGAGTGACACCAATATGATAACGTGTATACATTCTTTGAAAATATTGCATAAATAATAGACTTTATGACCTGGAACTGTTACAAAATGACAAAATTAAATATAGAAGATCAGTGGATTATTCAATCATGCATCGCCTAATGTTTAAATGCATGACCGAGGGGTTAACAACTTGACATTTTGGTGTACACATGATTTTCTTTTTCGTGATATTTTTTTTGTGTATTTTTTTGTGATTTTCTTCACTTTGCACTTTTTCTTGAATATTTGTGATTTTTCTTGATTGTTTTATTTCCCGCGATTCGTTTGGTTTCACGAAATTTCTTTTCTTTTCTTTTAATCTTTAGTTTTTTACCGATTTTTCTTGATTATTTTGATTTTTTTCAAAGTGTAGTGCCTACACCTGATTTTCTTAGTCGATAACCCCTCGTGCATGACCACTGACCAATCAGAACCCCCACTCGTCGACAACAGTGCATGCTACGAACGGGTGTCTCGTGTATGTCACTGACCGATTGAGACTTTGCGGCCGGTAGAGTCGGTGAAGGTCGGCGAAGGAGAAAGGTGGCGGTCGTTACAAGAATACCTGGGAATACCGAGCATGCTGTAATATATAATGCTTGGATAGGAACCGCTGGCATGGTTAATCATATATGCAGCAAATTCAGATAATATTATCTCATATCTATATAATTGATTGAATAATGTGGGCATTCCCAAACTATGAAGTTATTGAATGAGCTTTAGCGAAGGCCTCCATGCGACTCCTAAGGCATTTTTTAATGCGTGTTTTTTTATTTGCTGCACATGTTGAATGATTTAATTGATCATCAGGAAAAAATATGTAATTTGTACCAGTATAACCAACTTGGTAGGCATACTAGGCCTTTTATTGTTTAAGGACAAGATCGGTGAGACCACTTTCGAGAAAGAAAAAAGTATTTTACGAAATTTTGAAAATATATATAAGAATAACTCGAAATGGATTTTTTTTAAAATTTGGACAAAATTTATTAAACAAAATTCAACACTTAAAATGCTATTCTTATACAAATAAACACAATGAAAGTCCAAACCGTAGTAATTTTCAATACTATAGTATGAAGAATTAGATGAATTACTACAAACTCCCAACACTAAAAAATGCAACTGAAGAAAATTCAAAATTTAAATTGTGGGCCTACTGACTCGTACAATCCCCCTACCCCTAGAGAAATAAGTCAATTCGACCAATGAAAATATTGCAATTCAAATTGGACTAATCTCACACTTGGATCACACACAATATTTTTCAAATACAAAATAAAATTTAAATAAAATCTACACATATTTTCCCGCTTATTTCCCGCGTGGATGAATGGGAATATGCCTGTCTGCTGGTTCTTCAGGATGTATTTGAAGCGACCTTGTCGTTTCGTGTGACCGCAAGTGTACGTAAGAGGAAACACAGCTGACGGAGAGTTCAATGCGCGGTGCGTTTATACGTTTACCGCACATGCGGCTGTGGTCGATCTTCTGAGGCAGGGGTCTCCAACTGAATACACGTGAATACAGGGCCCTTATTCCTGAGATGAATGAGATGTGAGAAAAATAAAAGTAAATGAGAAAATGATTATCTCACATAAAATGGCCAATTATTATTCCTGAATCAATTTTTCTCCCTTTTTTCTCTTATCTCAATTTTTATTTCACTTCCTATCTTGATGGATCTGATGATTTCTAAAATCTTCATCCTATTTCTTCATCAAGAATGCTAAATCTGATGAAAAGTGAGATGAGAAAATTTTCTCACTTCATTTTCTCACATCTGATTTATCTCAGGAATAAGGCTCCAGGGATACAACTGGGAACTAAATAGATTTTGGAGCAAAGGCAGTATAGGACCACTTTTGAAGGAAAAACTTGTGTTAGTTAGTGTTAGGGGTTCGAAGGCGCGTCGACAGCGAGGTCATTTTGTGCCTAAAACTTGAATTTGGTAAAATTCCATAAGAATAAAACAGAGTAAAAAAAAAGTAGAAGAAACTTCCAAAAACCAAAAATGTATCATCACAAGAATGACACACATTATTACTCCATAAACCAACGTTCTCATCAACCAGGCGTGTAGAAGAAATATCTTTCAAGTTTCTTTCCCCGTGATTAAATATCTATTAAAATGATCAATCATAACAGGTGAAGTTAATTAAAGCTGTATGACGAAGGCAATGAGTGACTATACTTATAAATACTTTCAAAATCGAGGTCTGCAGATTTCTATTACATTCCATACAAAATATTTTGCACTCATCTTACACGCTTCGTTTCGTCAGGTTTCGGTTGAGATTTTTGTTGGCATATAAGGTTTTAATTTTTTTACAGAAAGGGAAATATTGAATGATTTTGTATGAGATTTTAAGGCGATAGTATGAAGTTTCGTTATCATATCAAGTTGACAATTATTGGTCCACTGGTTCAAGATAATATTAAGGGCAAGGGCAATAGATAATCTTGTTCCTCGATCTTTTCTATCGACACATTTATAAGTTGGATATTTTATTCGAATATAGTGATATTGTGGACCCCAAATAAGATCACCGTTTTGGGGGTCGTTATTCTGTTCAGCATGTTATTAATATCTTACAAATTACAATTTCAAATTTTAACAATCGAAAATTCACAAATCGAAAATTTCAATTGTAGACCCTACTATTAATACATCTTAAATAACAAATCTTGATAAGATTTCAAATTGAAAATTCGAAAATCGAAATGTTTCAGTATAATTCACGTATTATTATTAAATGTGGAAAAACAAATCTCAATGCGATTTCAAATCGAACCGGACACAACAAAATAAAACACGACACAAATTAGACCATCTACAACAACGCTCATATCACTCGACATTTTCTCAGTAATAATAAATATTACATCTGTGGGTGTTATGGCAAGCAAGGTAATAGTTATCAGAGAAAGTGATGTAGCGGTAATTCCCTACCACGCTATTCCGAGCCGAAACAACCAAATCACTTTCGCCCGGCGCGGTAGCTCGCTCGAGTCGAGCCGGATCTCTGTGAACTATTCGACTATTGCCGACTAGTGTGTGAGGTAACTCAATCATAACACTCATCTACTGGTAACAACTCATAAATAGCAAGTCACGCACGAGAATTGCGTGGACGATGCACTTATGCATACAGATACATAGTTCAAATATCTTGTAGTGAATAGCGATTGGAATTGATTTGGTCTTTGGATGGATAAATATATTATTTTATGATGGTAAAATATACAAAAATTCTAATAGTATAGAAGACTATGACCCCTATTCCTGAGATAAATGAGATGTGAGAAAAATCAGTGAGAAAACTATCTCATATAAAATATGAGATGAAATATGTCATTATTATATGAGATAGTTTCCTGAGATAAATGAGATGTGAGAAAAATAAAAATGAGTGAGAAAACGAGTATCTCACATAAAATATGAGATGAAATATATAATTATTATATGAGATAGTTTTCTCACTGATTTTTCTCACATCTCATTTATCTCAGGAATAGGGGTCCTGATCTCTTTATATTCTCACAATAATTAACATTGCAATTTTACGAGTTTATAGCTAAAACAAAATCAAAAATAGAATGATATAAATTGAAATGGTTTTAACGTAGGGCCGATACCAACATGAAGGTACTATACAAAGATCTGTGTTTCTGTGGTATTAGAATTTCGATATCGTACATAGATCAGAAGTTGACATCAAAAACTGATATTCCGGTTATCGAGTCCAATTTTTTAATAACTTTTTTCGAGGGGTTAACAACTCCTGAAATCCGGTGTACACTTGCCATGAAATCTCTGAAATCCCCTTGAAATCCGTATGAAATTTCTTGAAATTCCCTGAAATCACTTGAAATCAGGTGCACACCAAATTTGCGAGATGTAAACCCCTCGAACTTTTTTGATATCATTTCTCGATTTTATCTTTATTGAATCCTTACTGTTATACGATTATAGCCCACTATTAGCTATAAAGGTCACCGTGGATGTTCACAAATCACAAGAAAATGAAAATGAAAAAAATAAACGAACTAGAATCGAGAAAATATGTACAGTGAAAGAACTCAACCCAGTCCAAGCCAAGACGAAAGATTCAGGCTTAACAATTAAGCTAATTCGAAACTGAAGAAAGCAAAAAGTAAAAATGAAGAAACAGACTGTCGATTAAAAAACAAAGAAAGGCAAAGAATAATGGAATCCAAATGTAGAACTAGTGAAATAAACCAAAGAATCACTTTGAGAAGAAGACTAACAATTCACGTAAAACAAGCAATACTCAGTTGAAAAAGTCGCCAAGACTCCGTTGTCAATCTAGTTCGTAAAAACAATAATCACCTTCTAACTTGTCATCTCCCTTGGTTATTTGTGTTATTATATTGGCCAATCAGTCGATAAGCCTAACGGAGTCTCGCGAGAAATAAAATTCAGGGCCATAATACTGAAAAAAGATGAATAAATCAGAGGTCCACAAAAAACTAAAACGTCACGAAATGAAAAGAATAAAGTTATAAAACAAAAAATAGATAATACAGATCAAATGAAAAATCGGATGAATAAAAATATAAATCGAACACGATCAATTGAAAAATCGGATGAATAAAAATATAAATCGAAATAAAATCGAGGGGAAAGTACTGAATGATGTGAAAATTCGAGTGAATATACAATACAAAATACAAAACAGAATCGTTTCAAACATAGAACGATAAGAGAATTAAATGTACCATATCTTATAGATCGTCTATGATGTAAGAAATCAGATCGTATTAATTTTATGAGAAGACTTTATACCGACTTTACACTTTATGACGAACTTCATTGTTTAAATGTCTATGGACAGTCTGAATGAAGTTAGGTGTTTGGGGATTTCCTCCCTCTATGTACCCTGCGGTCATCTCACCCCCCCCCCCACACACACCCCGGTAGGATCACACCAAACCAGAAACAATCACACAACTACGTCATATTAGGGATGCAGGGGTGACCTTGATCAGAGCACATCTCAAGAGCAAAGGGTTAACTGTGGCGTGCCGCAAGGGTGATATCGCGAGATGGAGGCAAAGAAACTCATTGAATTTACGAAATGCAAATACAAAAACTGATCAAGACTGAATAAATAGCTGTTACATAGACATAGGTATGCATTCATTCTCATCAGTCGTGATCACTTTGAGAAGAACACTAACAATTCACGAAAAACAAGCGTCAAAATAGTATTTTGTTCTCATCAAAGTCAACTACAAATTCAACTGGTGTTCTTGAAAATTTTCGTGCAACCAAGGCACACCATAGAATGAAGAAATAAATCGTTAACTTTTTGTTCAATGGGTTCACTACCACTTTCCTAAGGTTTGTTCATTTTGTGTGAACAGATTAATAAAAGGGAACGCGTTTTTCAAAGTTTATAAGTAAAACTAGATTTCAATAAAATAATATTCTGACTCTCGTGATCTAAAGGGTGGATTGCAAGAGAGATTATTTTTATAAATATTGCTTAGTTATCTACTTATATTCACAGTATAATTTTTGAGGTGGTCAAGACCACTATTGTTGCCCCATGATGAAACAAATCCACCTCTATTGCCAATATGAGCACAATTTACCGTATCAAGTTTTGACATTATTAAAAAAAGCTTACAATTTTCTTTGCTGGAGCCTACTTGTAATTACTCGTCATTCTGCTAGTTTTTCAATGTTACAAATTTATCAATAATAATAATCATCTATCCCAGATTCCAAGTTGATGGGTCAGGGGGTGGGAGACATTCCACCAAAATACTAGGGCCCTGATCTCCAGGAAATAAGCTGGCCAGGCCTGTTTGATTGATAAATATTACAAATTTATCAATACAAACATAATTGGAAACAGGCATGGAATCATCTTGCATGGAATATTTTTATGATTCTACAGTCTATGCTGATCACTGCCAACTACTAGGACTCCTTTTTTTTTAATTCTCGATGAAAACCAAATTCTCAGGAAATTATTAAAGGAAACCACAACTCTGAAACTAGATTTCAAAGAATGATGACAATATTTATCTCCCTAATTCGAGAGAAAACTAAAAATCATCATCTGAAATTCAGAAATTATATTCACTTATTTGCCTGGATTTTAAAGAATAATGATGCTATAATAATAATAATAAGGAATAATAAAGAATAATAATAATTCAAGAGAAAACTAAAAATCATCTCAATTTCAGAAATTATATTCATTTATTTTTTCTCATCATCCTTTTTCTGAGTCATGTCATAGACATTACTCGATTCTGTTGATGTTTCTGTACAGAATCGGTAATGCCTACTACGTCATGACTCACGGTCTCTGGAGGACAGAAAATTAATTACAGTTTCTGAAATTGAGATGGTGATTTATAGTTTTCTCTTAAATCAGGGAAATAAATATCGCCATTATTGGACGAGCTTTAGCGAGGATTCAATTTGACATACTGAAAAAAATTGGTGTTCGTTTTTTTTTTTTTTTTTCATGTTTTTTTGTCGGTTCTCCACAGGTCGAACGGCTACATCTATCAACTTCGAACTTTTTTCAGTATGATTACTCATCTAACTTAGATCTGTATAGTTTTGTGGCATTATCGGGGGGTAACTATTTTTTTTATGAATTTGAGAAATTTCAAAAATTACCATTAGAATAACATGGCGGAAAAAAAAAATTATATTTTTATTTTCCAAAGGAATGAAATTTCGCGTGAAGTTGGATTACATTTTGGTACACATGTCTAAAAAATTTCAACTTAATCGAGTCAGCCATTTTGAAGAAAAAACAAGAAATGTGCTAAATTGGTACCACTCGACGCAGTTCTTAACCATTTTTACCCATACTATTACTATCCGCTCGTCTAACAACGCATATGGCGTTTTCCTAGTTACAACCATTGCTCTCAGCGGTCTGAAAATGTTATTTCATGCATGAGAAGGGATCAATTAACAATTTTTATTTGTCAGAACTTTCTGAAAATCATATTCGAATTTTCCCGTTTCCTGGACACAGGGTAGGACACATGCCCGCGTTGAAACATATATTCAATTACAACCATTGCTCTCAGCGGTCTGAAAATGTTATTTCATGCATGAGAAGGGATCACTTAACAATTTTTATTTGTCAGAATTTTCCGAAAATCATATTCGAATTTTCCCGTTTTCTGGACACAGGGTAGGGGCCTACCCCCCATGCCCCTGTTGAAATATATATTTAATTACAACCATTGCTCTCAGCGGTCTGGAAATGTTATTTCATGCATGAAAAGGGATCAATTAACAATTGTTATTTGTCAGAATTTTCTGAAAATCATATTCGAATTTCCCGTTTTCTGGACACAGGGTACCCCCCATGCCCTCGTTGAAACATATATTTAATTACAACCATTGCTCTCAGCGGTCAGGAAATGTTATTTCATGCATGAGAAGGGATCACTTAACCATTTTTATTTGTCAGAATTTTCCGAAAATCATATTCGAATTTTCCCGTTTTCTGGACACAGGGTAGGACACATGCCCGCGATGAGACATATATTTAATTTCAACCATTGCTCTCAGCGGTCTGAAAATGTTATTTCATGCATGAGAAGGGATCACTTAACAATTGTTATTTGTCAGAATTTTCCGAAAATCATATTCGAATTTTCCCGTTTCCGGACACAGGGTAGGACACATGCCCGCGATGGAAAATATATTTAATTTCAACCATTGCTCTCAGCGGTCTGGAAATGTTATTTCATGCATGAGAAGGGATCACTTAACAATTGTTATTTGTCAGAATTTTCCGAAAATCATATTCGAATTTTCCCGTTTTCTGGACACAGGGTAGGACACATGCCCGCGATGAAACATATATTTAATTTCAACCATTGCTCTCAGCGGTCTGAAAATGTTATTTCATGCATGAGAAGGGATCACTTAACAATTTTTATTTGTCAGAATTTTCCGAAAATCATATTCGAATTCTCCCGTTTTCTGGACCCAGGGTAGGGGCCTACCCCCCATGCCCCCGTTGAAACATATATTTGATTACAACCATTGCTCTCAGCGGTCTGGAAATGTTATTTCATGCATGAGAAGGGATCAATTAACAATTGTTATCTGTCAGAATTTTCTGAAAATCATATTCGAATTTTCCCGTTTTCTGGACACAGGGTGGGGGCCTACCCCCCATGCCCCCGTTGAAACATATATTTAATTTCAACCATTGCTCTCAGCGGTCTGAAAATGTTATTTCATGCATGAGAAGGGATCACTCAACAATCGTTATTTGTCAGAATTTTCCGAAAATCATATTCGAATTTTCCCGTTTTCTGGTCACAGGGTAGGGGCCTACCCCCCCATGCCCCCGTTGAAACATATATTTAATTACAACCATTGCTCTCAGCGGTCTGAAAATGTTATTTCATGCATGAGAAGGGATCAATTAACAATTGTTATTTGTCAGAATTTTCCGAAAATCATATTCGAATTTTCCCGTTTTCTGGACACAGGGTAGGGGCCTTCCCCCCATGCCCCCGTTGAAACATATATTTAATTACAACCATTGCTCTCAGCGGTCTGAAAATGTTATTTCATGCATGAGAAGGGATCAATTAACAATTGTTATTTGTCAGAATTTTCCGAAAATCATATTCGAATTTTCCCGTTTTCTGGACACAGGGTAGGACACATGCCCGCGATGAGACATATATTTAATTTCAACCATTGCTCTCAGCGGTCTGAAAATGTTATTTCATGCATGAGAAGGGATCACTTAACAATTGTTATTTGTCAGAATTTTCCGAAAATCATATTCGAATTTTTCCGTTTTCCGGACACAGGGTAGCGCACATGCCCGCGATGAAACATATATTTAATTACAACCATTGCTCTCAGCGGTCTGAAAATGTTATTTCATGCATGAGAAGGGATCAATTAACAATTGTTATTTGTCAGAATTTTCCGAAAATCATATTCGAATTTTCCCGTTTTCTGGACACAGGGTAGGACACATGCCCGCGATGAAACATATATTTAATTTCAACCATTGCTCTCAGCGGTCTGAAAATGTTATTTCATGCATGAGAAGGGATCACTTAACAATTGTTATTTGTCAGAATTTTCCGAAAATCATATTCGAATTTTCCCGTTTTCTGGACACAGGGTAGGACACATGCCCGCGATGAGACATATATTTAATTTCAACCATTGCTCTCAGCGGTCTGAAAATGTTATTTCATGCATGAGAAGGGATCACTTAACAATTGTTATTTGTCAGAATTTTCCGAAAATCATATTCGAATTTTCCCGTTTTCTGGACACAGGGTAGGGGCCTACCCCCCATGCCCCCGTTGAAACATATATTTAATTACAACCATTGCTCTCAGCGGTCTGAAAATGTTATTTCATGCATGAGAAGGGATCAATTAACAATTGTTATTTGTCAGAATTTTCCGAAAATCATATTCGAATTTTCCCGTTTTCTGGACACAGGGTAGGACACATGCCCGCGATGGAACATATATTTAATTTCAACCATTGCTCTCAGCGGTCTGAAAATGTTATTTCATGCATGAGAAGGGATCACTTAACAATTGTTATTTGTCAGAATTTTCCGAAATCATATTCGAATTTTCCCGTTTTCTGGACACAGGGTAGGACACATGCCCGCGATGAAACATATATTTAATTTCAACCATTGCTCTCAGCGGTCTGAAAATGTTATTTCATGCATGAGAAGGGATCACTTAACAATTGTTATTTGTCAGAATTTTCCGAAAATCATATTCGAATTTTCCCGTTTTCTGGACACAGGGTAGGACACATGCCCGCGATGAAACATATATTTAATTACAACCATTGCTCTCAGCGGTCTGAAAAGTTATTTCATGCATGAGAAGGGATCAATTAACAATTGTTATTTGTCAGAATTTTCCGAAAATCATATTCGAATTTTCCCGTTTTCTGGACACAGGGTAGGACACATGCCCGCGATGAAACATATATTTAATTCAACCATTGCTCTCAGCGGTCTGAAAATGTTATTTCATGCATGAGAAGGGATCACTTAACAATTGTTATTTGTCAGAATTTTCCGAAAATCATATTCGAATTTTCCCGTTTTCTGGACACAGGGTAGGACACATGCCCGCGATGAAACATATATTTAATTTCAACCATTGCTCTCAGCGGTCTGAAAATGTTATTTCATGCATGAGAAGGGATCACTTAACAATTGTTATTTGTCAGAATTTTCCGAAAATCATATTCGAATTTTCCCGTTTTCTGGACACAGGGTAGGACACATGCCCTCGATGAAACATATATTTAATTACAACCATTGCTCTCAGCGGTCTGAAAATGTTATTTCATGCATGAGAAGGGATCAATTAACAATTGTTATTTGTCAGAATTTTCCGAAAATCATATTCGAATTTTCCCGTTTTCTGGACACAGGGTAGGACACATGCCCGCGATGAAACATATATTTAATTACAACCATTGCTCTCAGCGGTCTGAAAATGTTATTTCATGCATGAGAAGGGATCACTTAACAATTGTTATTTGTCAGAATTTTCCGAAAATCATATTCGAATTTTCCCGTTTTCTGGACACAGGGTAGGACACATGCCCGCGATGAAACATATATTTCATTTACAACCATTGCTCTCAGCGGTCTGAAAATGTTATTTCATGCATGAGAAGGGATCAATTAACAATTGTTATTTGTCAGAATTTTCCGAAAATCATATTCGAATTTTCCCGTTTTCTGGACACAGGGTAGGACACATGCCCGCGATGAAACATATATTTAATTACAACCATTGCTCTCAGCGGTCTGAAAATGTTATTTCATGCATGAGAAGGGATCACTTAACAATTGTTATTTGTCAGAATTTCCTGAAAATCATATTCGAATTTTCCCGTTTCTGGACACAGGGTAGGACACATGCCCGCGATGAAACATATATTTAAGTTCAACCATTGCTCTCAGCGGTCTGAGAATGTTATTTCATGCATGAGAAGGGATCACTTAACAATTGTTATTCGTCAGAATTTTCCGAAAATCATATTCGAAATTTCCGTTTTCTGGACACAGGGTAGGACACATGCCCGCGATGAAACATATATTTAATTACAACCATTGCTCTCAGCGGTCTGGAAATGTTATTCATGCATGAGAATGGATCCTTTAACAATTGTTATTTGTCAGAATTTTCCGAAAATCATATTCGAATTTTCCCGTTTTCTGGACACAGGGTTGGACACATGCCCGCGATGAAACATATATTCAATTTCAACCATTGCTCTCAGCGGTCTGAAAATATTATTTCATGCATGAGAAGGGATCACTCACAATCGGTATTTGTC
>OU015470.1:21964616-22166859 GCA_907164805.1 Brachyptera putata | reverse complement strand
TTTAAATTTTTTTAAAAAGGAAAAAGTTTTTTTTTCCAAAAAGGGCGAAAAAAACCCCTTTTTTGGTGTACTTCCAAAACCCCATTTTTTAAAAAAAAAAAAGTCCCTTTTATTTTTTGCAATTTTCTGGAACCTTTTTCCTTAATTTTTGGGAATTTTCCAAAAAAAAAAATTTTTTAAAGCTTTTAAAATTTAGAAAAAAAAATTTCCCCAAAACCCAAAAAATTTTAACCTTCTTTCCCCGAAAAAATTTGGCTTCGCCCCCCTTCCTAAAAAAATTTAGCCGATCAAAATGATATTTTTTGCTCGAAAGTGGCGGAAAATTTGCTTTTTTGGGGAAAATTTCGCCAAACCCTTTTCTTAAAATGGCTGTGGGTATGAAAAATTCTGGGGATTTAGGACCCCCTTTATCCTAAAAAAATACTAAACATCATGCCTCACCAGTTCATAAAATTATCAAAAGGTCCAAAGACCTTTTTAACCCTGCTTTTCGGAAAAAAATTTTTTTGTCCTCAAATTCATTGTTGAATTTTCTCATTCTGTTTTATTTTTTTAAAATGTTTATAAAATTCAAACACAAACCCGGGTCTCCGTTCAAACGATTTTTAATTTAAAAAATTTAGAGAAAAAATCACTATGTCCACCAGGGTAAAATTTGGAACCTTTCTAATTACTTTTTTCATTAAACATTATTAGCAAAATTTAAAGGGAAACTCTCTGAAATGTCCTTTGTCTTTCCACAAATTTTTTGCCGAACAAAAATGATGATTTTTTTTGACTCAAAGTGGCGGAAATTGAGTTTTTTTGGGAAATTTGAATTTTTTTCCGGGAATGGGTGATTGAGTATGCCCAAAATTTTCTGGTTTAGGGACCCAAGTTATACTCTTAAAAAAAAACTAAACATCAACTCCCCGTTCATTTGAAATTTAATTGCGAAAGGGCCAAAAGTACCTTTGTTAACCCTTTCATTTTGGCCAAATTTTTTTGTCCTTGAAATTTTTGGTTGATTCCTCATTCTGTTTTTTATGTTTTTGGGTTTATAAAATTTGGGAAAACAAATAGGTCTCCGTTCCTAAAACGCTTTTATTAAGATTTTAGAGCGAAAAACAACTTTGTACCACCATGGTAAGTCCCATATTATAAAAATTTTGGAAACCTTTTAATACTTTTTTTCCTTACATTATTAGCAAATTTCAACGGAAAAACCCCCCTGAAATTCCTCTTGTTTCCTACAAAATTTTTTGCGAATCAAAAATTTTATTTTTTTTTCTTGAAAATGGCTGGAAATTGCAGTTTTTGGGAAATTCAGACAACCCTTTTTTTTGGAAAAGTGATCGAGTATAGCCAAATTTGCGAGGGTTTGAGAAATCAAGTTATCTCTTAAAAATATAAACACATGTTCACCATTTTATAGAAATTAAATTTCGAAAAGGGCCAAAAATCCTTAGTTAACCCTTACATTTGGCCAAATTTTTTTTGTCGCTTGAAATTTTTGGTTAAATTTCTCATTTCTTGTGTATGTATTGTTGTATAAAATTGGAACAAAAACCGGGTCCCCTTTCCAAAAACCCTTTAATTGAGTTTTTAGAGCAAAAACACTTAGTGTATCCCGGGTAGAGTCCCATATAAGAATCTGGAATCCTTCAAATATTTTTCCATTAGCATTTTTACAAATTTAAACGGAAAAACCCTCTTCTAAAAATTCCTCTTGCCCCCCCTTCCTCAAAATTTACCAATAAAAAAGAATTTTTTAACTCGAAAATTCGGGAAAATTGCAGTTTTGGGAAATTTCAACACTTTTTCTTGAAATGGCTGATGCAATCCAAAAATTTGCTGAGTTTTGGGGACCATCAGTTATCTTTTAAAAAAAATACAAAACCATGCTCCCCCCTTTCATAGAAATTATTGAGAAAGGGTCCAAAAGACCTTAGTTAACCCTGTACATTTCGGAAAAAATTTTGTCCTCAGAAATTCTTGTTGTTTTCCAGTTCTTTTTGTTTTTATTAAAAGGGTTTATCAAATTCGAACCAACCGTCTCCGTTTAAAAATCGATTTTAATTTAAAGATTTTGGCAAAAATCAACTTATGTACAAACCTGGTAAATTCGGAACCCTTTCTAATTACTTTTCCTTCTTATTCAAAATTTCAACGGATACCTTTCAAATGTCCTCTTCCTTTTCCTACAAATTTAGCCGAAAAAAATGAAATTTTTAGACTCTAAAAGTGGCGGGAAAATTTGCAGTTTTTGGGAATTCGAATTTTTTCTGGGAAAATGGCTGATCGATATAGCCAATCTCTGGGATTTAGGACCACAGTTAACTTTTTAAAAAAAATCTAGAACATCATCCTCACCATTCTGAAATTAATTGCAAAAGTCCAAATCCCTTATTTAACCTGACTTTTTTGGCCAAATTTTTTTGTCGCTTAAATTTTTGGTTGAATTCTCAGTTCTGTTGGTATGTATGTGTATGGTGATAAATTGGAAACACAGAAATCCGTCTCCGTTCTAAATCGCGTTTAATTTAGAGATTTTAGAGCGAAAAACAACTTATTGTACTCACCATGGTAGAGTCCCATATTATAGAATTCTGGAATCCTTCTAATTACTTTTCCATTAGCAGTATTAGAAAATTTCAACGGAATAACTCTTCTGAAATTTCCTCGGGTCTTCTACAACTTTTAGCCGAATTCACAAATGATTGATTTTTTATGACTCTGAAAAGTGTGGAAATTGCAGTTTTTGGGAAATCAGACACCTTTTTCTTGGAAATGGCTTATGCTAGTATAGCCAAATGTTCTGAGGTATTTAGAGAACATGCAAGTTATACCATAAAAAAATACTAGAACATCATAGACTCTCCCAGTTCATATAATAATTGCGAAACGTGTCCACAGTACCTTAGTTATCCCCTGTACTTTTGGCCCAATTTTTTTGTCGTCTTGAAATTTTTGGTTGAATTTCTCAGTTCAATGGTTGTTCTGTCATTTGTCGTGTGATACCATTGGCACACCAATCCGTCCCTCCGTTCCGAAAGCGCGGTTGTATTTAGGATTTTAGAGCGAAAAAACCTTAGTTACGCACCATGGTAAGTCCCATATATTAAATCGGAATCCTTCTAATTACGTTTCCATTAGCATTATTAGCAAAATATTCAACTGAATAACTCTTCTGAAATGTCCTCTTGTCTTCCTACAAAATTTTAAGCCGATCAAAAAATGATGATTTTTTATGACTCTGAAAAGTGGCTGGAATTGCAGTTTTTGGGGAATTCAGACACCTTTTTCTTGGAAATGGCTGATGCGAGTATAGCCAAATTTGCTGAGGATTTAGGGAACCATCAAGTTATACTCTTAAAAAATACTAGAACATTCATAGCTCTCACCAGTTCATAGAAATTAATTGAGAAAGGTCCAAAAGTACCTTAGTTAACCCGGTACATTCGGTCAAAATTTTGTCCTCAGAAATTCATTGTTGAATTTCTCAGTTCTGTTGTTATTTATTCAAATGGTTATCAAATTTGAACACAAATCCGGTCTCCGTTTCAAAATCGAGTTTAATTTAAAGATTTTAGAGCAAAAATCAACTTAGCGTACTCACCATGGTAGAATTCTGGAATCCTTCTAATTACTTTTCCATTAGCATTATTAGCAAAATTTCAACGGAATAACTCTTTCGAAATGTCCTCTCGTCTTCCTACAAAATTTAGCCGAATCAAAAATGATGATTTTTTATGACTCTGAAAAGTGGCTGGAAATTGCAGTTTTTGGGAAATTCAGACATTTTTTTCTCGGAAATGGCTGATGCGAGTATAGCCAAATTTGCTGAGGATTTAGGGACCATCAAGTTATACTCTTAAAAAAATACTAGAACATCATAGCTCTCACCAGTTCATAGAAATTAATTGCGAAAGGTCCAAAAGTACCTTAGTTAACCCTGTACATTTTGGCCAAATTTTTTTGTCGCTTGAAATTTTTGGTTGAATTTCTCAGTTCTGTTGTTATGTATGTGTAGTGTGATAAAATTGGAACACAAATCCGGTCTCCGTTCCTAAATCGCGTTTAATTTAGAGATTTTAGAGCGAAAAACAACTTAGTGTACTCACCATGGTAGAGTCCCCATATTAGAATTCTGGAATCCTTCTAATTACTTTTCCATTAGCATTATTAGCAAAATTTCAACGGAATAACTCTCTGAAATGTCCTCTTGTCTTCCTACAAATTTTAGCCGAATCAAAATGATGATTTTTATGACTCTGAAAAGTGGCTGGAAATTGCAGTTTTTGGGAAATTCAGACACCTTTTTCTTGGAAATGGCTGATGCGAGTATAGCCAAATTTGCTGAGGATTTAGAGAACATCAAGTTATACTCTTAAAAAAATACTAGAACATCATAGCTCTCACCAGTTCATAGAATTAATTGCGAAAGGGCCAAAAGTACCTTAGTTAACCCTGTACATTTTGGCCAAATTTTTTTGTCGCTTGAAAATTTTTGTTTGAATTTCTCAGTTTCTTGTTGTTATGTATGTGTAGTGATGATAAAATTGGAACACAAATCCGGTCTCCGTTCCTAAATCGCGTTTAATTTAGAGATTTTAGAGCGAAAAACAACTTAGTGTACTCACCATGGTAGAGTCCCATATTATAGAATTCTGGAATCCTTCTAATTACTTTTCCATTAGCATTATTAGCAAAATTTCAACGGAATAACTCTTCTGAAATGTCCTCTTGTCTTCCTACAAAATTTTAGCCGAATCAAAAATGATGATTTTTTATGACTCTGAAAAGTGGCTGGAAATTGCAGTTTTTGGAAATTCAGACACCTTTTTCTTGAAAATGGCTGATGCGAGTATAGCCAAATTGCTGAGGATTTAGGGAACTCAATTATACTCTTAAAAAATACTAGAACATCATAGCTCTCACCAGTTCATAGAAATTAATTGCGAAAGGTCCAAAAGTACCTTAGTTAACCCTGTACATTTCGGTCAAAAATTTTTGTCCTCAGAAATTCATTGTTGAATTTCTCAGTTCTGTTGTTATTTATTCAAATGGTTATCAAATTTGAACACAAATCCGGTCTCCGTTTCAAAATCGAGTTCAATTTAAAGATTTTAGAGCAAAAATCAACTTAGCGTACTCACCATGGTAGAATTCTGGAATCCTTCTAATTACTTTTCCATTAGCATTATTAGCAAAATTTCAACGGAATAACTCTTTCGAAATGTCCTCTCGTCTTCCTACAAAATTTTAGCCGAATCAAAAATGATGATTTTTTATGACTCTGAAAAGTGGCTGGAAATTGCAGTTTTTGGGAAATTCAGACATTTTTTTCTCGGAAATGGCTGATGCGAGTATAGCCAAATTTGCTGAGGATTTAGGGACCATCAAGTGATACTCTTAAAAAATACTAGAACATCATAGCTCTCACCAGTTCTAGAAATTAATTGCGAAAGGTCCAAAAGTACCTTAGTTACCCTTACATTTTGCCAAATTTTTTTGTCGCTTGAAATTTTTGGTTGAATTTCTCAGTTCTGTTGTTATGTATGTGTAGTGTGATAAAATTGGAACACAAATCCGGTCTCCGTTCCTAAATCGCGTTTAATTTAGGAGATTTTAGAGGCGAAAAACACTTAGTGTACTCACCATGGTAGAGTCCCATATTATAGATTCTGGAATCCTTCTAATTACTTTTCCATTAGCATATTAGCAAAATTTCAACGGAATAACTCTTCTGAAATGTCCTCTTGTCTTCCTACAAAATTTTAGCCGAATCAAAAATGATGATTTTTTATGACTCTGAAAAGTGGCTGGAAATTGCAGTTTTTGGGAAATTCAGACACCTTTTTCTTGGAAATGGCTGATGCGAGTATAGCCAAATTTGCTGAGGATTTAGAGAACATCAAGTTATACTCTTAAAAAAATACTAGAACATCATAGCTCTCACCAGTTCATAGAAATTAATTGCGAAAGGTCCAAAAGTACCTTAGTTAACCCTGTACATTTTGGCCAAATTTTTTTGTCGCTTGAAATTTTTGGTTGAATTTCTCAGTTCTGTTGTTATGTATGTGTAGGTGTGATAAATTGGAACACAAATCCGGTCCTCCGTTCCTAAATCGCGTTTAATTTAGAGATTTAGAGCGAAAAACAACTTAGTGTACTCACCATGGTAGAGTCCCATATTATAGAATTCTGGAATCCTTCTAATTACTTTCCATTAGCATTATTAGCAAAATTTCAAACGGAATAACTCTTCTGAAATGTTCCTCTTGTCTTCCTACAAAATTTAGCCGAATCAAAAATGATGATTTTTATGACTCTGAAAAGTGGCTGGAAATTGCAGTTTTTGGGAAATTCAGACACCTTTTTCTTGGAAATGGCTGATGCGAGTATAGCCAAAATTGCTGAGGATTTAGAGAACATCAAGTTATACTCTTAAAAAAATACTAGAACATCATAGCTCTCACCAGTTCATAGAAATTAATTGAGAAAGGTCCAAAAGTACCTTAGTTAACCCTGTACATTTCGGTCAAAAATTTTTGTCCTCAGAAATTCATTGTTGAATTTCTCAGTTCTGTTGTTATTTATTCAAATGGTTATCAAATTCGAACACAAATCCGTCTCCGTTTTCAAAATCGAGTTTAAGTTAAAGATTTTAGAGCAAAAAATCAACGTAGTGTACTCACCATGGTAGAATTCTGGAATCCTTCTAATTACTTTTCCATTAGCATTATTAGCAAAATTTCAACGGAATAACTCTTTCGAATGTCCTCAATCGTCTTCCTACAAAATTTTGCCGAATCAAAAATGATGATTTTTATGACTCTGAAAAAGTGTCTGGAAATTGCAGTTTTTGGGAATTCAGACAACCTTTTCTTGGAAATGTCTGATGCTCGTATACCAACTTGCTGAGGATTCGGGACCATCAAGTATAACTCTTAAAAAAATAACAAACATCCTAGCTCTCACCATTTCATAGAAATTAATTGCAAAGGTCCAAAATACCTTATTAAACCCTGTCATGTCGGTCAAAAATTTTTGTCCTCATAAATTCTTGTTGCTTTCCTCAATTCTGTTGTTATTGTTCAATTGTTATCAAATCGAACACAAATCCGTCCTCCGTTCAAAAATCGAGTCTTTAAAGATTTAGAGGCAAAATCACTTTGTATATTTTGCCATGTAGCGGCCTAATATGAAATTTAGAATCCTTGATCCTTCGAAAGTAAGAAATTTAGACATTTCACGGAAGTGGGTTTCCAGAAATGTCGTGTTTTGTTTTTTGTTTTTTTTTTTTTTTTTTTTTTTTTTTTTTTTTTTTTTTTTTTTTGTGTTTTTTTTTTGGTTTTGCCGTCTCACAAATTTAGACAATCAAAAGTCAGGGAATTTTTGCCTGGGTCAATTTTTTCAATTTTATTTCTGACTTTATTGTGGTTTTGATTTCCGAAAAAATATTTTCTTTCCTCCGCATCAATCCCTCGTCCTGAATTCCTGAACATTATTAGATAATTGTCGGTATTTCAAGTCACTTCTCCGAAAAATTGGCTGAAAATGTCCGTTTTTTGATAATCATAAAACAACTTTTTCTTGGCAAAACCCCAAGGCATCCTACGATAACTTTCTAATGATTTAAAGATCCCCAAGTTTTGAACATAAAAAACTACTAGAACATCAGAGCTCTCAACATTCATAAAATTACTTGCGAAAGGTCAAAACGAGCGTACTTAATTACCCTGTAACTTTTTGGTCAATTTTTTTTTTGGGATTTGAACTTGTGTTGAATGTTTTCATTTCTAATGTTATGTGTGTGGATGGTGTTCAATATGGAACTCAAATCCCGGTCTCCGTTCAAATTGAGTTCAATTTAAAGAGTTTAGAGCGAAAAAATAACTTGGTATATTTTTCAAATTGCAAAATTTGATTTTTCTCAAATTTGGTGTGAACATGAAGTTGCTCTTTTTAAAGAATAATCTACTGAAAGTTTGTAAATCGATCGAATTTCAAGCCAGTTATTGACATTAATTTGAGCTCTTTGTTGTTTGCAGGCTGCAGCTTACCTTGAAGACTCACTCCTTGGACCATCGTGGCAACTACGAGTTAGCGCGTAAGTGCAACCGTTATGTGGGTAAACTGACCTCGTGCAGCCCGCACCCAGGTAATGAGTCAGCCCATTGTAAAAATGATCCCCGAGCCGGGTAGGCCAGCCTAGAGTGGTTTGATCAGCGCCCGTTGGCTATAAACCAAGCTGATTGAAGCTCCACGACAGGAATTCATCTCCTCGAGCTTAAGCAATCGATGCCACACCCGAGCACGTGAATAAAAGGCTTGTGGGGGTGAGGGGATGATCTGGATCGGTCTGGGTGAGACCTTTTATTCTTGCGTGTGAGATAGACTCCCATGAGCCTGTCTTGCAAACAAGGGTACATTGTCATACATCCAACCACAATCTAAGATTAGCTGGAGGGGGTTTGGTGGAGACCTTGTATTTGAACGTGCGAGAGAGACTTGCGTAGCTTTCTTCGGAAGCTACGTTAGCCGCTCTTGCATGCAAATGGTTCAAAGTCCAAGGTCATTTCTCCCAACCCCCTCTACATCCCCTCACCCCCTCTCTTGCGGGCTGCACGAGAGTATACTGCTACAGGTCAATCACAAGTGAGAACACATCATGTAATTGTTACTTATCATCAATTTATTATCACATATTCTGTAAAGTTATTTCAATAAATCATACAATCTAATATATTTGTTAGTACAATCATTTTCTTGACTTGATGCATGCAGAGTAAAGTAATCATGACTTGACCAGCTGCTTGACTGGCTGAAGTCACAACGTGATAGCTGAACTCCATCATGATCCTGGACCTGCGTGGCGTGTCTTGATCAACTGCTTGCTTGGCCAGCCGAGTCACAGCGTTGATTGCTGCAATGGCCGAGCTGAGCCCCAACATGATCCTGAAGTCAGCAAGTACATGACGTGTCTTGTACGGCAGGCTGGGATTGCAGGAACCCGTCTTGCGGCAAACAGCTGAGACAACCTGCAACAACAGGAACAGAGTTGTATTAAAATCTTCCCATTTTTCTGATGTCATTTAGTTGATTAGATTGGTTAGAAAGAATCATAATTATATAGTACATCATTGTACCAACAGAGGAAATAGACACGACATGTTGCCATGGTAGCTACTTCTTTTAGTTTACGTGAGAAAAATCCAGGTTCGATTCCAATGGCACTGAGAATGCAATATCTTTGAGTGAAAAACCAAAATGAATAATTCTGCTTGTAGCAGTGATCAGTAAAACTTATCAGATATCATCATAGATACAGCTGGTCAGCAAAAAATGTGAATACATTTATATTGGGTTCAACAACCCACTGAATCATGACTAAAATCTATTAGCGTCGGTGAGTGATGAATGAGATGATGGCAAGATGAGACGAAAATTCATTTACAAGTACAAGTTTTTTGGAAGTGGGCTGGGGCAGTAGGTCAAAGACTGAGGAACCATCCCAGTATTGACCTGAACAACAGGGAAACCATGATGCACATCTGTTAGGATGGTCGACCATGGCGGGAATCGAACCCCAGTCTCCTGAATGATGGTTCAGTGTTCTAGCCACTTATCCACCCGTCTCAGTCAGGATGATCGACCATGGCGGAAACAAACCCTGGTCTCCCAAGTGACGGTTCGGCGTGCTAGCCACTGATCCGCCCGTCTCAGTCAGGACTATCGACCGTGACAGGAATCGAACCCCGGTCTCCTCGACCCTTCCCTAATAAACCACTTAGAATAACGTGCTAGGCCTAGCTAGCTTCAAAAGGCTGGGACTTTGATTGCTCAATGTTTACTTGAAAAGCTACCAACAATGACAGTACAATACAAAACAAAATTCACGGTCTCTTAAGACTGCAATAATTTGTCACAATTCGAAACCTGCCTCATCAGCAGGGCCAGGATTTTGTGCTAACAACAATGGAAATACACAGAGTACACACGTTGCCATGACAGGTAACTCTTGTAGTGGATTAACCAATCATAGCACTAGTCTATTGGAGCTAGCAAGCACTAGCATGACATTTATTAGGTTAGGGTCCTGGATGGCAGTTCAGCAGTAGACTAATCTGCTTTCTCTGTTTCTCAAATATTTTATATTTTGTCTGTACTTGTGAATGAGAATCCAAATTCAACAGCCACATGAACCATTTTACACCCAGGCTTACCACCCACGGCCGTATCAAGGCCTAGGCCCACGAAACCTGGGCCTAGGGTGGCAAATTCTATTGGGGGAGGGGGGGAATTTTAAGGGTGTCAGCCCTTACAAACTAAATAATACGTGTATATACATAAGAAATGTGTATTTCAATATAATTTACATTCACGTTCTTTAAATTTTGAATTTGAAAAAAATGAAATCACTTCTAAACTATATCTCACTGAATGTAAAACATAAAATGATGAACATTATTACAAATATGGGAGAAAAAAAATTGATATTTGAACTAGGTGCCTAAAACAAGAAGCTCCGGATGCTAATCTCTCATCTAAATCATAAAAGTGCTGTTTGAAAACTGTTTATTGGTTGCTTGTTATTGTTGGCAAGTTTTAAATAAATTTCAAATATCATTATCTAAATATACACATTAGTAACGGTCAAAAGTTTATAAAATTATCCCTCTCATTTCTTAGGTTGGATACACTCATTGATACGGTAATAGCCCAAACCAATAATCATAAATGTGCGTGTGGATGAAAACCTAGTGCTCGTTATATTTCTGAGCTATTGTGCTATTCTGAATCAATAACTATAGGCCCTACTTCATGAAGGGGGGGGGGGACATCAGGCCTGGGGCGCAAGATGTCCTAAAACGGCCCTGCCCACGCACAGTGTTGAAGTCGATCTAGGTCTTACCTGAGACAGTGTTCCGTCGACAGCCAGATCCAAGGTCACAGCCAACGAAGGTCGAAGAGAGCGAGACGGGAGACAGGCGGGGCATAATGCACGATCCACCGGACATCTGTCGGCAATTACAAAATCAATGAGACAAATATCAATAACAAACTCATCTAGAATTCAAAATGAACATACGTGAAAATTATATTACAAGTTTAATGGGGGCGTAATATTTAACTCAATCGTTCCAGGATTCATAGTTCTCCTGCTTATAGCATTCAATAACAAATCAACTGATGAATTATTGGCGACCATCTCCGATTTTGATGAAATTCGGCACACTTACTGACATCATCGCTAAGAATAATTACGTGTTTCTTCACATTTTTCCGTGGAACATTAGTTTCCGAGATATGGGATCGTCAAAATTTGACCTCCTGATGCCCCGGTCACGCACCGCCACAGATTGACCTGTCTGACTTCCCTCACGGTGAGAGTTGTCCTGGTCCAATTTCATCCTTCTTCCCTTTAGTTTAATTAGTCCTATTTTTATGTCCTAATTCATTTCAAGTCGTTTTTTTTTCATCACCCAGTTATTTTTAATGATGCTTAACAACCCCACAACAGATAGGGTTATTGTTATTCGGGGGTACGAATGAGCGGATGATAATGAGCTGTGAAGTTATGATAGGTGAAAGGACGTTCACAAAAAAACCATGCCTTATGCGGGACTCGAACCCACGCCCAACGGTGACTTCAGTTTCTACCGCTGGCGATAGTTGACTTAGCCACCGGGGCGGCTAATCACCCAGTTGATTGAGTTGTTATATCAACCGCCGAGAGAGGGAACGCGAGTGACGGGGGTAGCTAGAAGTGAAGGTCACGAAAGAGGTAGTTCTAGCAACCACGCGATCAGAGAGTGGTTGCGGTAAATACAAAGTGCGGCGGTGAAAGAAGTTCGTTTGATGAATACAAGGGTTTTGAAAGTGAAAATAACGTGTGCGACAATGAGGGTGTGGGCCTGCACAACATTAACCGGTGTCTTTAGAAAAATTATTAGTAATTTTGTAAATACTTGTGAACGACTGGGTGATGTATTGTAAATTGGTAGAGAAGTGAGTTTGTAACTTTGGAGACAAAGAGAGATAATCTGTTTTAAAATCTTGCATTATATATCAAGTACAATTACATAATAATCTATCAACTGTTTACTGTATATTTTTCCTATTTTTAATTTTAGGGTTATTAGTTCCCCTATTCCAAAACGTATTGGCGCCCACACCCTTCCTTTTTTTATATTGGGTTCAACGACGCACTGTTATGATATCGCATATCTAATGGCGTCGGATGGATGATTAATGAGATGATGTGATGAAGGTTCTTGGATAATGGGAAGGAAGCGGTCATGGCCGACTTATTGTGGGTACCATCTCGGCATTTACAGAGGGAAACCATGAAAAACCCCTATAAAGATGGTCGGCAGCAGGGATTGAACGGGGTTCGAAATTCCCCTCGCCTCCGGGGTCACATGAAGCGAGCGCGTTAACCACTGCGCTGCATGTGCCGGTCCCTTCCTTTTATTTCATGCATATTATTGTCTTTACTAAATTCCACAACCGCTCCCTGGCACACAGCAGCGGACGGTCTCAAGGTGTCATTGGAAATGATCTACATGTGACCAGTTACATTGAAACATGTTACACAACACCAAAACCAGCAAGTATATCTTGATGAGGCAAAGTCAATTACTCATTTTTAGAATGTTTCAATATTGGTGTAGGTTCATCTATTTAGGTATACCAGTACTGGTAACTAAAGTACAGAAGTTTCTTTTTTATATTGGGTTCAACGACGCACTGTTAGGAAATGGCAGATCTAATGGCGTTGGATGGATGATTAATGAGGTGATGAGATAAAAAGGTTTTTGAGTAATGGGGAAGGAAGCGTCATGGCAGACTTATTGTAGGAACCATCCCGGCATGAGCCTGGACAGAAGTTTTTGTGTTTGGGTGGATAAGCAGTTTTCAAGATATCAATGTTTTAGTTCAGTCACTACGATGTAAGGTCCAGCGCAGACCGTAACGTAATTAGTACATCTAGCGGTAATTTAAAAACTATTTGCTATATCAAGATAAACTGAACATATAATAGCATGCTAGTTATAGGTTATTTTGTTTGGTGTCTAGTATTTTCTGATGCTGGTTCGAGTTAGGTAGGCCCAAGATATGTCATATGGACTAATGCCTAGATACTATAATTTTTACCGTACGTACATCCATTCACAACAGTTTAAAGAGAGTTTTAGCGTTTACAGATTTTGACTAGAGTGGGCATCAACCGTATGTTTGAACTAGGCACACATTGGTCGATTCCTACGTTTGCCTTTCAAGATATCAAGTTTGGAGTTTGCAAACTTCTACGTTACTGCTACTGTTAAATACAGTAAACCCTCGATAATTCGAACTCGGTTAATTTCGAATTCGCGCTAATTCGAACTAGAGAAATGACCCCCGGCCGCAGGTATAGGGATATCATGTTAATTCATTTCGATAATTCGAATTTTATTATTTCGAATTTCGAAGAGATAATTAGTCCGAACTTCTGTTTCATTATTGTTTTAATGTTTGTTTAATTCGAATTTCGCTAAAATTAGGTGTCACAAGTCAAGTATTTTATTACGTTGAAATCGTCTGTAATTCGAACATCACCCATCACTAAACATGAGCGGTCGGGCGTCCCGACCGCTCGACACGTCACAGCTGACTTGCTGAGTCAGCGCGTGCCAGCAGGATGAGAGGCGCGAGGCGGGTGGGTTATTCTCACGACACAATGACAACAAAGGACTTCTTATCCCGCCAGGACATTTATTTAGTCGATTCGCCAAGGAAAATCACTTTCCCGATAATATATTTGAGACCCATCTTTATTTTTCAATTAAAATTGTTTGATTGACAGAGTGAATATATTGATTGTAAATAAATCAGCCAGTTAGTGCTGCAGAGATCACGATTTCTTCTTTCATTCTACGCCCCAACATTTATATATTTTTTCCCACTACACTGCTTTTACTTTACATTGGTAATTTGACTCTTTCAACCTGTGAACTGGGACTGTGATAATATTCCTAAGGAGTGATATGATAAATATAGTTTCATCCACACTTTTGTTGTGCGTAAAATCACTTTCATCACACTGCACTTTGAAGATGAACACCGTTCTGTCAAAGCTCCCCACCTGCGGCCTCTGGATAACACGCACTACTATTTATACAAACAAAAACATTTTCCTCATGCACACTATACTGTACAAACAAACACCCCATTTTTTCATATTCGAATTTTTTTTTTAATTCGAATTTTTGTTTTGGGGTCCCTTGGAATCGAATTAACAAGGGTTTACGTATAAGTTTAACGTTGTCGTGAACATTTACCGAAATACAGTTATCTAGTTAGTATTTTGTATAGTATTTTGAATAACTTATGATTTTTATGTCGTTTGTCGAGTACTTTGTTTCAAAATATTGAAACTATATCACTGGTCGATACCCGAATAAATTATTAATATCATTGTGCATCGAACCGCTCTACTTCTTTGTCAATCTAGGAATTTACATTTCAATTTCAGAGGGCATTGACTCCAATACATGTTTTTCAACAACAATAATTTTTTCTGTGCTACTCGACAAATAAGTGTTCAAGGTGGTCTGATAGTTTTTTTGTATTTGCTCATGTTACTTGTCCTAAAGGTTGGACATATCATTTTTTGTTATCTCATCTAACAATGGAGATAAAAAAATTCCTCCCAGATTAATTTTATTCAAAATGCTATTTAAAAAAAAAAAGGTTTTCAGTTTTGTCATCATAGTTGTCTATGTCCACTTTTGAAGTGTTAAATAATATTGACCAGACAGGATTTTCAACCCGAGTCCCCCCTTAATGGCATGCAAGTCCAGCGTGATTTTATATTCTAATTTATTGTGGTAAAGACTCCTGGAACATGATAGTTAAGATCTATTGGCGTCGTTGGATATGAGATGAAGGTTTTCTTGTTTTTAAAATAGGTTTTGGTTTAACAGCGCACTGTAATGATAGCGAGATCTATTGGCGTCCGGAATGATGATTATGGCTGAAGGGAATGTGAGTTGGAGGTTTCTTTGTATTTTTTTATACACAAATGGGGTTAAGACGCACTGTAATGATATTGAAGCTCTATTGGCGTCGGATGGATATTAATGAGATGATGGGACGACACATGGAGATTTTTTTCATACGGTTTAAAGACTACTGTAATGATAGCGACTATCTATTGTCGTCCGTCGGATGGATGATGGGGATAAGGTTTTTTGGTATTTTTTTTAATATATATGTGGGTTCAAGACGCACTTTTAATGACTGCGAAAAGCTATTGGCGTCGGATGGTGATAATGAGAGGATGGGTTGAAGGTTGCTTTCTTGTGTAATTTTTTATATATCTTGGGTAAAGACTCACTTTAGATAGTGAGATCGATTGGCGTCAGAGGATAATTGATGAGATGATAGGATGATCAATTAGTTTTTTGGGTATTTTTTGTATATATTATATAGCTATTGGGTTAACTCGCACTGTATTATAAGCAAAGATATTGGCGGCGGATGGATGATTGATGAGATAAGGTTTCTTTCTTCGGTATTTTTTTTATATATTGTTTCAACGATGCACTGTAATGAGTACGATCTCATGCGTCAGAATGGATGATGGGAGACAGGGTTCCTTGGGTATTTTTTTTAAATATTGGGTTCAACGACATACTGTATGATTGCTAAAGATCTATGTGCTCGTCTGGATTGATTTTGATAGGTGGGATGCAATTTGAAGTTTTCTGGGTAATTTAAAAAATAATAAAAAAAGGTATATATATTGGCTTGAAGACGCAGTGTAAGAATGATAATAAAGATCTATTTGGCGTCGGATTGATGATTAATGAGATGATGGTTGCTCGAGTATTTTTTTTAATATTGGTATTCACCGCCACTATAATGAAGCATAGATCTATTGGGCTTCAGATGGATGATTGATGGGAATGATGAGATAAGGTTTTCGTGGGTAATTTTTTAGAGCAGGCCTATAGTTGGGTAAACCTACGCACTGTAGGAGGCAAAGCTATATTGGCCGTCGGATGGAATGATTAATGAATGATGAAAACTTTCTTCATGTGAGAACATCCCGGGCATTTCTCATACTACAGATGGAAAGCCCGAAAAGCCCCTGCAAACTGACGGCAGCGGGATCGAACCGGGTCCGGAAACACCTGCTCCCGATCAAACGGAGAGATGATAACTATTTCACAAAATGAATCCTCACAATATATCTTTAAAAACGTGATAATACACTAAGAAACAAAAACTGAAAAACTAAGAAATAGCAAGTAGGTTGACGTTACATTCAATTGAATAACGCATTGCGTTGAACAGCAAGCCTTACCTCGAACGGTATGAATCACGCCGCTTGAACTCGAGACTCAGCGTGCTCGACGGTTGAACAACCGCTTTGTCGCCGTAGACCTGCGGCTGTCAAGCGCTCGCAAAACCTGCACAATGGAAATGGTCTTTTAAGTAACTTACCAACTCACATTTCTATTTCCGCTCGTGTCGCTCTAATTAAAACGGTATGCTCTATAATAAGCAGCCGCCAGTTTGTTGACCTCACTATCGAAGCGGTGCCTCAAGTTGACTGAGTTACAAGGGGGCCCAGCTGCCAATGATCACCCCAATTTTGCATTGTTAAGACTAGCTTTATCGAGGATCAATAGTTGACATTTGAAAAAAATTGGTGGTCGTTTTCATTTTTTTTTGTTTTTTTTTCCATGTTTTTTTTGTCGGTTCGCCACAGGTCAAACGCTAGACCTAACGGCTATCAGCTTCAAAAAAACTTTTGTTTCCAATATGGTTCCTCATCTAACTTAGATTCTGTATAGTTTTTGTGGCATTATCGGGTGGTAACTTTTTTTTAGTGAATTTTTAGAAATTTAAAAAAAAAACGTTGGAATAACACGGCAGAAAACATAAAAATTTTCATTGTTCTAAAAGAATGAAATTTTGCGTTAAGTTGAATTACGTTTGATACACATTTCTGGATTTTCCAGCTTGAATCGTTCATCCATTTTTTGGAAGAAAAACATAGAATGTGCTAAATTTGTAGGCCTCCCACTCAAAGCAGTTTTTACACATTTCACCCATAACTATTACGATCCGCTCGTCCACAACCGCATATACAGCGTTTTTCCTAGTAATATTCAATATCATTTTCGTGTGGCAGCCAACGAAAACTCAGGAATAGCGAGTAGGTGGACGTTCATCATTGATCACCCATTGACGTTTGACAGCAAGCTTACCTCCACTGGATGAATTCACGCTGCCGATTACCTCCGAGACGCAGCGGTCTCCACTGTTGACCAACCGCTTTGTGTCGTAGAACCTGCGCTGTCCAGTGCTCGCAAAACCTCCAACAATTGAGAATGCTCTATTATAACTTACCAGACGTCACTGCTATTCTGCTCGTGTCGCGCTAAGGTACAACGGTATGCTCTATACGCATGCCGCCTGTTCTTCAATATCTGAAGCGGGTGCCACAGCGACTGAGTTACCAAGGGGGCCAGCTTGCCAAGATCAACCCAGAATTTTGCTTGTTAGACGATCTTGAGCGAGGAGTCAATTTGACATAGTGAAAAAAATTGGTTTATCCGTAGTTTTCAATTTTTGTGTTTTTGTTTGTTCATGTTTTTTTGGGGTTGGTTCTCCACAGGTCAACGGCTAGGCCTACGGCGTTCCGCTTCAAACTTTTTTCAGTATGGTTCCTCATCTAACTTAGATCTGTATAGTTTTTGTGGCATTAACTGGTTGTTAACTTTTTTTATGATTTTGAAATTTAAAAATGCCCGTTGAATAACAGGCGTAAACACGAGAAAATATGGTGGTTCATTTTCTAAAAAGAATGAACTTTTGCGTCTAGTTGAATTACATTTTTTATACACAATTTCCGGAAATTTTCAGCTTGATCGGGTCAGCCATTTCGAAGAAAAACATAAAATGTGCTGATTTGTACCACTCGAACAGTTTTACACATTTTCACCCATACTATTATATCCGCTGTCCAACAACGCATTACGTCTTTCTTTCCTATATATTCAATATAAATTCTTGTGGCGCCTAAGAAAACTCGGGAAAATAGCGATAGGTTGACGTACATTCAATTGATAACCCATTGAACGTTTGACAGAAAACTTACTCGACTGGATAAGTCACGCGCGCTCGACCTTGAGGACGCAGCGGACTCCCACGTTTGAAAACCCGCAGTTGTGTCCGGGAGAACTGCCGGCTGTCAGTGCTCGCAACAACCTGCACACTGGAAATAAATCTCCAAGAACTTACCAGAGACGTCAAATTTCTATGTCGGCGTCATTTCCTCTCTAAATGGCCACAATGTAATGCTCTATAACTGCCGCCGTGACTTAATATCTGAAGCAGGTGCTCCGCTGACTGGTTTACATTTGCCAGCTGCCAATATGATCAACCCCCATAATTTTGCATTGTTACGCTTAGCGAATTCAATTGGACATACTGAAGAAAACTGTGGTCTGTTTTCACTTTTTTTTTTAATATTTTTTTTTGTCGTCCTCCACAGGCCGAACTGTTACTGCAGCTATCAACTTCAAAAAAAAAACAATCAAATATTGTTGCCTCATCCCTAAGATCTGGTATATTTTTGTTGGCATTATCGGGAGGTAACCTTTTTGTATGATGTAGAAATTTCAAAATACCCTTAGAAGAACACAACGGCAAAAAAAATAGAATTTTTCTTTCCAAAAAAATGAATTTTGCGTGATTGAATACCCATTTTGATACCTTCTGGACATTTTCCCTTGATCGGTCAGCCATTTTCGAAGAAAAAAACATGAATGTGCTAAATTGTAACCACTCGATCGTTTTTATACCCCCTTTTTATAACACATGACCATTACTATCTCGCGCTCATCTAACAACGCCTATGGCGTTTTCCTAGTTACCTAACTAAACTATTCAGCCTAGGGGCACTTGCTTGCGTGCAAATCTTCTAACTGCAAACCTGATTGAACGGATACATCTAAATTCGGGCCTGTATTAAATTGAATAAAATACTTGTGATCTTTTTCAACGCGTGCATGCATTCCCAAGATGCTTGAAAATTAGAACAGAATACTCGCGTACAGCCTGTTTATAAGCATTTTTCTACACTCGTTGCCCGCGGGCGCATTTACGTCGTCAAACTTTCCAATAAACGTTTCAATTCAAAGTACTCGACATATTACTGTCATATATACATGGGAGTTGTACTGACATACCGTATGGTCGAATATAATCCGAGGGTTTTTCTCTCTCGAAATTGCGATTACCAAAAAGTCCCCATCGGCTTATATGCGTACTCTGCCTAAAATCGGTTATTACTAAATCTTATAGGGCGCAATGCACACCTTAACCATGAATCAACTTGAAGTGCAAAATATTCAATAAAAACACGTTTAATAAATTTTATGTTTTATCAGAAGAAGCATCATTTTCCCATATCATCAATTTTATTTGACATCGCAGTACTAAACCAATGCACGTTGAGCTGTCAGCTGCATTGTCTTGTCAGACATTGATGAGTTGGCTGAGCTATATTGACGATCGCTGCCGCTGTCATCGGCACTAACCAGTACACACGATCGGAGGCCCTAACAGCGGTTTCTCACACGCATTGGCATCGCTTCCTCACGCTCGCAATACAATTGACTAACTTCTAACTCGGAAGAGTGATGATTTACGTGGGAAGGGATAACCCTTTTTCAATTGTTGATCTAAAAGTTTTGGGGTCGGCTTATCTTCGTACAACAGTAGTTCTTTTCGCCTGACCATGAAGACGCTAATGTTAGAAAAGATGAAATACAGTCAGCTGTTATTCCAAAACCTTATTCTAGGCTCTATGTGTCAAAACTGACAATCTTTGTACGCAATGACAGTAATATTGGCAAGTATTCTTCTGCCCATCAAGTGCAACAATAGGTCATACATTGAATAAAATAAACCATTTTTTCATGTATGTAGTTATACGATGAGATCGAACACCATTAGCTGTGCGATCTAACCGGGAAGAACCTGGCCTGGGAGTAGGGTATTGATTTCATACGCCCTGGCGCAGTGGTTAACATAAGCCTAACTGACAGTTGTAAAGCGACGAGCAATTCACGGCGAAGGATTCAGCATCCGTATTATGTGGCATGCAAATACATTATATACTATTTGAAAAGTACTGTTTTGTCAGTAATATTTCGACATAAACCCACTGTCTTGTATGAGAGAGAATTCACCTGCTGCTCTTTTTACAACGTTGAATTCATTCGTCTCGCTGGCAAGAGCGCACCCTGCAAGCGGCAGGAATTTCATCCATTCTGATTGCAGAAAAAAAGGTCTACGGCGAGCCATGAAAACGTGCCCCTAGTCTGGAGATATTGTCGTTGGCCGCAGCACAAACCAGGAAAAGAAGCGTAATCTCTTGGGCGTAAAAGGCATTTAATATTCATTACATATAGAAAATAAATACATAATATATAATAATCATATTCAATTGCTGGAAATTTCATGGAGTACATTTTGAATTTAAGATTTAATACAATAGAACAATTGACGTAAATTACTTTCTTTCAATGTCTTACATGTCTTGTTCTTGCCATAACTGCTCTCTAGCCTGTAAAATCCTACAAATTGGAGACTGAATCAAATGAGGAAAGTTTAATAGAACCCGAGAATAAAGGCGATTCTATCAATTGACCAGCTAAAACTTTGTCGTCATTAAATTGTACTAGTTAAGGCTAATATCAACGATAACTTTACGTTTCAAAAATATGTGTTAGCTGTCACTTTGCTAACCTTTCTCTCTCATTCCCTCGCTAGACGGCTAATGACAAACCTCGCTCGACTACCACCCTCACAAATGGAAAAATTCCTCTCTTTTTCTACTTGAAATTGGTATAAATCTTCCCTTGCAGTCGATCTCTTAAAAGAACACATGCGGGGATAGACCACACTACAACAGGTGCTTTACATAGACATAAAGTTTCTGATCCCCCTTTGGCTTTCAAGAACGTGGACTACTAGGCCATAGACCTACAGTTGAATTGCCGCCATTAGACGCTGTTCCGTTGCCGCGTGACCTCAATTACCATTTGTGGATTGTAAGTCCGTTTGCCTGGTCGAATCTCGGCGCTGCTTGTCACAGGTCTTTGTCTCATTCGGGCCAGAGACCTCGATCTACTGGTGAGCCATGAACTCCTAGGCTACACTGAAACGTACATAGATGTAGAGGAAAGCCATAAGCATTGTCACATGCTTCAACTTACTAGTGTACTGATAACCTAGTCCTGGCCTATATGTGGTCAGAAGTTTAAAATAATGGCCTAGATAGATGAGTTATATTACTCACAATTTAGTTTGAATTTATCATTTAATTTGAGTGATAAATAACCTGGCACAAGGCCTACTGATGAAAATAACTAGAATGACTAGGGCCTAGCCTAGCCCATTTGTCAAGGTGGTAGGCTATTATAACAAGTATAGCCTAGTAATATGCTTTACCTACCGGTATGACCTAGGCCTTTGAATTTTATCTATACCATGGTAAATTTTCAACAGAGATCTGAGTTTCTACCATGTTGTGAAATCAATTCACCATAGGGCCTACTTGCCTACATTCCAAGGGTCCCGAAGAAAGCACCTGTTGTGACAGAGGAAATCAAAAATTTATTTAGATAGTATCTCTTTGACACCGATTGTATATAACATATGTAACTATCATCACGTGTTATAGCCCAAGTAGATCAAATACTCTGCAATAACTCACCACTTGAGCCTGATAGGCAAATTTAGTGAAAACGTTTCATGCCATGGTTCTCTGGAAACTACATTTTTAGAACTTGAGTCTTCAGAAGAACCGCTGCCAGATTAGCGGTCGGCGACTACTCTGCGTTCCGTGTGTAATAAATAACTTCGGTTTTGAGAAAGATTCAAGTTTTTTTGCTTGTGAGAACAAAAACATTAAAATCTTTTTAGACGAAAATCAATTAATAGATGAGGAAAAAAGCTTTAGCTAATGACCCCCGATCCGGTAGTAAAAACAGATCAAGACAAGCCCCTGAAAACATCGAAAACGTGTGATTTATAAATGAATATTCTCCTACTGAATGATCGCAGTAAACGAAATGAAAAGTGAACATATTATAAACTCCAATTTTCACTGACCAAAAAAATTCTCCAAAATGGTTCAGTTTCAGTCACATGTCAATTATGTTAACCAAACTATGACTACCAATCACGTACTGGAAAAGCACATGGCGTAAGTTATAGACTTTCAACACTTGGACGTCTTCTCACCATGTGGAAGCAAAAAATGTGCCCGCTAAGAAGTGTACATTTTTGAGATTCGCAATTTCAAATCAACAGACCGCATTCAGCTCGTATTTCAATATTAAGTCCTAGTTAGTACTTGCATTGTTTCTGTTGCTTTCTCTGCGATGTCAAAGTAATTAATGCAGTATCAATTGGTAAATGTTGGCAGTAGCTCTTGACTAGGGGTCCAAAGGCTTTTTACAACCGTATTTAAAATTTAGGAAGATTGGCTAATTCAAATGAAAATGTATCCAACGTTGCTTAAATCCAATTTGAAAGAGCTGGAGCACAGAGTCATTACACTATTACTTATGATCCAAAAAAAGAAATATTACTACTACCAGTAACTTGCTTTTGACGGCATCCTTTGATTCGCCCGCATGATGCGAAAGGAAATGATCAAGTGCTTATCCCTCCCGTTACGTATTGGAGTCATAGACCAATATAGCATGCACTATTTTAAGTAAATATACCGTACACGTCTGTTCTAGAAGTATTTACATCGTAATATCATTGACAGTTACTTGTCACAAACTTATGAGCGTTATTTCGCTATTTTATCTAGTTATTATTGCTCGCCTCGCCCTATCATTCCGAAATTATCAAAATCAAAAGAAATACTCTTATTGCAAAGCACTTATTGGGTGTGCTAGAAGCCTAGAAGACATGCTGTCATTCTGTCAGCTGTCAAAACTTTTGTGATGTAGTGTGAATTGCTTATTAATTTTTCCTTTGTAGTAGGCCTATTACTTGAAGTAATTGAATATGTCATCTGGTTGGCATTGTTATATGTAACATCGCTAATAGCGTTTGTGCAATTTTTTGAAACTAGTGTATCCGTAAACCTTCAGAGATCAAGATAAGTTATGTTATGGACACATCAACACCAAAGCTTGTTAATTGTTTGTTCCAGTCCTTAATCAATACGAAGTCTGGGCATTTATTATCAGTCAGGCTGGGGCCTAGGCAAAACCCCTATGTTTAGATTGGGAGAACTATTCCAGAGTTTATGATACTTAGACTAGCCTACCCTTGTAACACTTACAATCATGTAGCCTGCCGTATTAGGCCCCATAAAGTCGGCTCAATTGTTTGTGAATTCAACATTAAATAATACTTTCTTCCTTCAGAAATATGCAGTAGAAACCTTCTTCAACCATTCCTTAGTAAAACTCCGAGAAGGGAAAAGATTTCGAAGAACAAACACCCAGCCAAATAACACAACCCTTAGCTCTCCTGGCATAATGGTCTAACCATTCCCCGCTTTCAACCTTAACATTGCGGTCGTTGATGTCATTTCTACTTCATCCTTACCGGACCCATGGATGTCAATGCCGGATCCTTACTCTACCACTTGAAAAACCCTAAAAACCTAAGAAGTACCCTAACACAACTCTAAAACAGATAGGTGTGCTTACAAATGGTTACAAGATTCAATCTTGTCTTTCAGAAAACAAAGAGTCCTTAGAATGTTATCAAACCATAGTTTGGCAGAAAAACAAAATAGTTACTGCAGCGAGATTCGCCACCATTAGCCCTTATGGGCTAAATCACACTCGCGACTGCTGCGACACGGTGGCAGATATTCCGCTCTATTATCAGTCCGATGTGGGCAAGAAATTTTAGAAATCCTGTCAAGTGTTGGGGTCAATACTAGTTTTAAATCAGCTATCCGTAAGCTCCAGTGACCGCACGGTAAACGCAAAGCTGGCGAGCTCTTTTTCTAGGAGCGTGTCATTCCACTGAGACAAAATCATATTTTAGTCCTACAAGAATTTAGTCAGTTTTTTTTCAGCCTCAGAAATTGATTCATAGATAAGTTGTTTCAAATCACCAGTAGGCCCTAGGAGTGTTCCCAAGATATTTGTGTCATGTCTATATTGCGTTTTCAGAAATAGTGAATCAAACTAGTCATGCCACAAGATCTGGTTCAGCTTCTGAACTGTTAACGAAAAGAGACTCAAGGTAAGCAAGTTCTTTCATTCACTGGTAATGTTTTATATTCTACCGAAATCTTGTGTAGAATTCACGATGCTAGAATTGGAGCTACTTCTGTAGGTTTCTAGAACCAATTGCAAGGTTTAAATTTCATTTCTCATTGTTTAAGTTAATCCTGAGTCCTGTAGTTCAATAATTCACTGACATGGGTTCCCTTAATATACAGTCCGTTTCCCAGTCATGTTTTATTTGACTGTTCACTTACACTTGAAAATTTTTCGCATGTAAATATCCAACATGGTGCCACCAAGTATCCCTTCCTACTAACCGAATGAATAAGATTTACTACCTGAAACAATTAGGTAGCGGGAGAGTTGGTAGCGCACTGTACTGTTGTTTAAGAGGCGGTGGCGTCTTATCCGTTTTGTTGTGATTTCCCTTCATTGTTGCAACAGCCTCACAATAAATGTTTTCTCTTCACTCGGCTACTTACGGTGTACGTACACGTTTGATATTTTCAGTTTCCCGAAAGAACCCAAGAGAAGACAGATGTTGGTGTCGCAACTCGACGGCTGGCCTTTGTACTTCCTATTGCGGTACAAACTCTCTGTGCTTCGAACCCACTTCAAGGCCGAGGACACGATCGCTGACTCGGTTCGGGACGACACCCGAGCCTCATGAAGGAGGGCCCGTACCCTCGTGTCGACTTCGGGCAAGACATAAACTACGAGACGTGCAGGTCGGACCGTGAGATGTACGCGTAGTTCTCAACACAGGGCACGTTTTTAACTTCTGACTAGTAAAGACTATATCTCGTAAGATGGGATGCTGCCTGTTGTCGCGGCGCCCATGCATGCGTACTGGTTACCGTTGCCACTTCGTGTTATCCGTGAGCGAGGGGAATATCGCGATCTGCCATTCCACTATTCATTTAGGTTGGTAGACCTTCTTGTGGTCGGGCTGAAGTTCCGTAGAATGTAATAAGCCTTCAGATTCTTAGAGTATAACTATCTCCTTGAACTGTCATCCTTCCCCATTGCTCATCCAACTGTCCGAGCTGTAGAAACGTAAGCGGTCGGGCATGAGTTTCAAGTCCTGCATAATGCATGGGTTTTTGGTAAATGTCCTTTCACCTATCATAACTTCATCGTCTTACCACCCTCTCATTCGTACCCCCGTATAACTGCTGTTGTTGGTGTTTTTTAGCAACAATAAAATGAAGTAGAAACTGTTTGTCAGGCCCCGGAGATACTTTCTTGATGGTCCTTGTTCGACCCTCGCCCACGCGTCTTCAAACAGCTGGGACCGTCCGACCGACCCGGACTTCCTTCATCAAGTCTTGTAGTTGTTGACCGTTTCTCAACGACTACTGCCTCACTGCCTTCGTTATGGCAGCCCAATTGGATTTGAATCTTTCCTCTGTCTTCTACAAATTTTAGCCGAATCAAAAATGATGATTTTTTATGACTCTGAAAAGTGGCTGGAAATTGCAGTTTTTGGGAAATTCAGACACCTTTTTCTTGGAAATGGCTGATGCGAGTATAGCCAAATTTGCTGAGGATTTAGGGACCATCAAGTTATACTCTTAAAAAAATACTAGAACATCATAGCTCTCACCAGTTCATAGAAATTAATTGCGAAAGGTCCAAAAGTACCTTAGTTAACCCTGTACATTTCGGTCAAAAATTTTTGTCCTCTGAAATTCATTGTTGAATTTCTCAGTTCTGTTGTTATTTATTCAAATGGTTATCAAATTCGAACACAAATCCGGTCTCCGTTTCAAAATCGAGTTCAATTTAAAGATTTTAGAGCAAAAATCAACTTGGTATATTTGCCATGGTAGCGGCCTATATAGAAATTTAGAATCCTTGTAATTACTTCGAAAGTAAGAAAATTTGAGAAATTTCAACGGAATTGGGTTTCCAGAATGTCGTTTTGCCGTCTCACAAAATTTCAGACAAATCAAAAGTCATGAATTTTTGCCTTTTTCACTTTTTTCAAATTTTATTTCTGACTTTAATTTTGGTTTTGAAATTTCCGAAAAAATATTTTCTTCCTCCGAATCAATCCCTCTGTCTGAATATCTGAACATTATTAGATAATTGTCGTTATTTCAAAAGTCACTTCCGAAAATTGGCTGAAAATGTCCGTTTTTTGATAAATCAGCGACGTTTTTCTTGGCAACCGCCAAGGCAATCCTAACGGAACTTTCTAATGATTTAAAGATCCCAAAGTTTTGAACATAAAAAAATACTAGAACATCATAGCTCTCAACAGTTCATAGAAATTAATTGCGAAAGGTCAAAAACGAGCTTACTTAATTAACCCTGTACTTTTTGGTCAATTTTTTTTTGGATTTGAAACTTGTTGTTGAATTTTTCAGTTCTATTGTTATGTGTGTGTATGGTGTTCATTATGGAACTCAAATCCGGTCTCCGTTTCAAAATTGAGTTCAATTTAAAGAGTTTAGAGCGAAAAATAACTTGGTATATTTTTCAAATTGCAAAATTTGATTTTTCTCAAATTTGGTGTGAACATGAAGTTGCTCTTTTTAAAGAATAATCTACTGAAAGTTTTGTAATCGATCGAATTTCAAGCCAGTTATTGACATTAATTTGAGCTCTTTGTTGTTTGCAGGCTGCAGCTTACCTTGAAGACTCACTCCTTGGACCATCGTGGCAACTACGAGTTAGCGCGTAAGTGCACCGTTATGTGGGTAAACTGACCTCGTGCAGCCCGCACCCAGGTATGATTCAGCCCATTGTAAAATGATCCCCGAGCCGGGTAGGCCAGCCTAGAGTGGTTTGATCAGCGCCCGTTGGCTATAACCAAGCTGATTGAAGCTCCACGACAGGAATTCATCTCCTCGAGCTTAAGCAATCGATGCCACACCCGAGCACGTGAATAAAAGGCTCGTGGGGGTGAGGGGATGATCTGGATCGGTCTTGGGTGAGACCTTCTATTCTTGCGTGTGAGATAGACTCCCATGAGCCTGTCTTGCAAACAAGGGTACATTGTCATACATCCAACCACAATCTAAGATTAGCTGGAGGGGGTTTGGTGGAGACCTTGTATTTGAACGTGCGAGAGAGACTTGCGTAGCTTTCTCGGAAGCTACGTTAGCCGCTCTTGCATGCAATGGTTCAAAGTCCAAGGTCATTTCTCCCAACCCCCTCTACATCCCCTCACCCCCTCTCTTGCGGGCTGCACGAGAGTATACTGCTACAGGTCAATCACAAGTGAGAACACATCATGTAATTGTTACTTATCATCAATTTATTATCACATATTCTGTAAAAGTTATTTCAATAAATCATACAATCATAATATATTTGTTAGTACATCATTTTCTTGACTTGATGCATGCAGAAGTAAAGTAATCATGACTTGACCAGCTGCTTGACTGGCTGAAGTCACAACGTGATAGCTGAACTCCATCATGATCCTGGACCTGCGTGGCGTGTCTTGATCAACTGCTTGCTTGGCCAGCCGAAGACACAGCGTTGATTGCTGCAATGGCCGAGCTGAGCCCCAACATGATCCTGAAGTCAGCAAGTACATGACGTGTCTTGTACGGCAGGCTGGGATTGCAGGAACCCTCTTGCGGCAAACAGCTGAGACAACCTGCAACAACAGGAAACAGAGTTTGTATTAAAATCTTCCCATTTTCTGATGTCATTTAGTTGATTAGATTGGTTAGAAAGAAATCATAATTATATAGTACATCATTGTACCAACAAGAGGAAATAGACACGACATGTTGCCATGGTAGCTACTTCTTTTAGTTTACGTGAGAAAATCCAGGTTCGATTCCAATGGCACTGAGAATGCAATATCTTTGAGTGAAAAACCAAAATGAATAATTCTGCTTGTAGCAGTGATCAGTAAAACTTATCAGATATCATCAATAGATACAGCTGGTCAGCAAAAATGTGAATATCATTTATATTGGGTTCAACAACCCACTGTAATCATGACTAAAATCTATTAGCGTCGGTGAGTGATGAATGAGATGATGGCAAGATGAGACGAAAATTCATTTACAAGTACAAGTGTTTTTGGAAAGTGGGCTGGGGCAGTAGGTCAAAGACTGAGGAACCATCCCAGTATTGACCTGAACAACAGTGAAACCATGATGCACATCTGTTAGGATGGTCGACCATGGCGGGAATCGAACCCCAGTCTCCTGAATGATGGTTCAGTGTGCTAGCCACTTATCCACCCGTCTCAGTCAGGATGATCGACCATGGCGGGAAACAAACCCTGGTCTCCCAAGTGACGGTTCGGCGTGCTAGCCACTGATCCGCCCGTCTCAGTCAGGACTATCGACCGTGACAGGAATCGAACCCCGGTCTCCTTGACCCTTCCCTAATAAACCACTTAGAATAACGTGCTAGGCCTAGCTAGCTTCAAAAGGCTGGGACTTTGATTGCTCAATGTTTACTTGAAAAGCTACCAACAATGACAGTACAATACAACACAAAATTCACGGTCTCTTAAGACTGCAATAATTTGTCACATTTCGAAACCCGCCTCATCAGCAGGGCCAGGATTTTGTGCTAACAACAATGGAAATACACAGAGTACACACGTTGCCATGACAGGTAACTCTTGTAGTGGAATTAACCAATCATAGCACTAGTCTATTGGAGCTAGCAAGCACTAGCATGACATTTATTAGGTTAGGGTCCTGGATGGCAGTTCAGCAGTAGACTAATCTGCTTTCTCTGTTTCTCAAATATTTTATATTTTGTCTGTACTTGTGAATGAGAATCCAAATTCAACAGCCACATGAACCATTTTACACCCAGGCTTACCACCCACGGCCGTATCAAGGCCTAGGCCCACGAAACCTGGGCCTAGGGTGGCAAATTCTATTGGGGGAGGGGGGGAATTTTAAGGGTGTCAGCCCTTTACAAACTAAATAATACGTGTATATACATAAGAAATGTGTATTTCAATATAATTTACATTCACGTTCTTTAAATTTTGAATTTGAAAAAAATGAAATCACTTCTAAACTATATCTCACTGAATGTAAAACATAAAATGATGAACATTATTACAAATTTGGGAGAAAAAAAAATTGATATTTGAACTAGGTGCCTAAAACAAGAAGCTCCGGATGCTAATCTCTCATCTAAATCATAAAAGTGCTGTTTGAAAACTGTTTATTGGTTGCTTGTTATTGTTGGCAAGTTTTAATAAATTTCAATATCATTATCTAAATATACACATTAGTAACGGTCAAAAGTTTATAAAATTATCCCTCTCATTTCTTAGGTTGGATACACTCATTGATACGGTAATAGCCCAAACCAATAATCATAAATGTGCGTGTGGATGAAAACCTAGTGCTCGTTATATTTCTGAGCTATTGTGCTATTCTGAATCAATTACTATAGGCCCTACTTGATGAAGGGGGGGGGGGGGCATCAGGCCTGGGGCGCAAGATGTCCTAAAACGGCCCTGCCCACGCACAGTGTTGAAGTCGATCTAGGTCTTACCTGAGACAGTGTTCCGTCGACAGCCAGATCCAAGGTCACAGCCAACGAAGGTCGAAGAGAGCGAGACGGGAGACAGGCGGGGCATAATGCACGATCCACCGGACATCTGTCGGCAATTACAAAATCAATGAGTTAAATATCAATAACAAACTCATCTAGAATTCAAAATGAACATACGTGAAAATTATATTACAAGTTTAATGGGGGCGTAATATTTAACTCAATCGTTCCAGGATTCATAGTTCTCCTGCTTATAGCATTCAATAACAAATCAACTGATGAATTATTGGCGACCATCTCCGATTTTGATGAAATTCGGCACACTTACTGACATCATCGCTAAGAATAATTACGTGTTTCTTAACATTTTTCCGTGGAACATTAGTTTCCGAGATATGGGATCGTCAAAATTTGACCTCCTGATGCCCCGGTCACGCACCGCCACAGATTGACCTGTCTGACTTCCCTCACGGTGAGAGTTGTCCTGGTCCAATTTCATCCTTCTTCCCTTTAGTTTAATTAGTCCTATTTTTATGTCTAATTCATTTCAAGTCGTTTTTTTTTTTCAATCACCCAGTTATTTTTAATGATGCTTAACAACCCCACAACAGATAGGGTTATTGTTATTCGGGGGTACGAATGAGCGGATGATAATGAAGCTGTGAAGTTATGATAGGTGAAAGGACGTTCACAAAAAACCATGCCTTATGCGGGACTCGAACCCACGCCCAACGGTGACTTCAGTTTCTACCGCTAGCGATAGTTGACTTAGCCACCGGGGCGGCTAATCACCCAGTTGATTGAGTTGTTATATCAACCGCCGAGAGAGGGAACGCGAGTGACGGGGGTAGCTAGAAGTGAAGGTCACGAAAGAGGTAGTTCTAGCAACCACGCGATCAGGAGTGGTTGCGGTAAATACAAAGTGCGGCGGGTGAAAGAAGTTCGTTTGATGAATACAAGGGTTTTGAAAGTGAAAATAACGTGTGCGACAATGAGGGTGTGGGCCTGCACAACATTAACCGGTGTCTTTAGAAAAATTATTAGTAATTTTGTAAACACTTGTGAACGACTGGGTGATGTATTGTAAATTGGTAGAGAAGTGAGTTTGTAACTTTGGAGACAAAGAGAGATAATCTGTTTTAAAATCTTGCATTATATATCAAGTACAATTACATAATAATCTATCAACTGTTTACTGTATATTTTTCCTATTTTTAATTTTAGGGTTATCAGTTCCCCTATTCCAAAACGTATTGGTGCCCACACCCTTCCTTTTTTTTATATTGGGTTCAACGACGCACTGTTATGATAGCGCAGATCTAATGGCGTCGGATGGATGATTAATGAGATGATGTGATGAAGGTTCTTGGATAATGGGAAGGAAGCGGTCATGGCCGACTTATTGTGGGTACCATCCCGGCATTTACAGAGGGAAACCATGAAAAACCCCTATAAAGATGGTCGGCAGCAGGGATTGAACGGGGTTCGAAATTCCCCTCGCCTCCCGGATCACATGAAGCGAGCGCGTTAACCACTGCGCTGCATGTGCCGGTCCCTTCCTTTTATTTCATGCATATTATTGTCTTTACTAAATCCCACACCGCTCCCCTGGCACACAGCAGCGGACGTCTCAAGGTGTCATTGGAAATGATCTACATGTGACCAGTTACATTTGAAACATGTTACACAACACCAAAACCAGCAAGTATATCTTGATGAGGTCAAAGGTCAATTACTCATTTTTAGAATGTTTCAATATTTGGTGTAGTTCATCTATTTAGGTATACCAGTACTGGTAACTAAAAGTACAGAAAGTTTCTTTTTTATATTGGGTTCAACGACGCACTGTTATGAAATCGCAGATCTAATGGCGTTGGATGGATGATTAATGAGGTGATGAGATAAAAAGGTTTTTGAGTAATGGGAAGGAAGCGGTCATGGCAGACTTATTGTAGGAACCATCCCGGCATGAGCCTGGACAGAAAGTTTTGTGTTGGGTGGATAAGCAGTTTTCAAGATATCAATGTTTTAGTTCAGTCACTACGATGTAAGGTCCAGCGCAGACCGTAACGTAATTAGTACATCTAGCGGTAAATTTAAAAACTATTTGCTATATCAAGATAAACTGAACATATAATAGCATGCTAGTTATAGGTTATTTTGTTTGGTGTCTAGTATTTTCTGATGCTGGTTCGAGTTAGGTAGGCCCAAGATATGTCATATGGACTAATGCCTAGATACTATAATTTTTACCGTACCGTACATCCATTCACAACAGTTTAAAGAGAGTTTTAGCGTTTACAGATTTTGACTAAGTGGGCATCAACCGTATGTTTGAACTAGGCACACATTGGTCGATTCCTACGTTTTCCTTTCAAGATATCAAGTTTGGAGTTTGCAAACTTCTACGTTACTGCTACTGTTAAATACAGTAAACCCTCGATAATTCGAACTCGGTTAATTCGAATTTCGCGCTAATTCGAACTAGAGAAATGACCCCGGCCGCAGGTATAGGGATATCAATGTTAATTCATTTCGATAATTCGAATTTTTATTATTTCGAATTTCGAAGAGATAATTAGTCCGAACTTCTGTTTCATTATTGTTTTATGTTTGTTTAATTCGAATTTCAGCTAAAATTAGGTGTCACAATCAAGTATTTTATTACGTGAAATCGTCTGTAATTCGAACTCCCCATCACTAAACATGAGCGGTCGGGCGTCCCGACCGCTCGACACGTCACAGCTGACTTGCTGAGTCAGCGCGTGCCAGCAGGATGAGAGGCGCGAGGCGGGTGGGTTATTCTCACGACACAATGACAACAAAGGACTTCTTATCCCGCCAGGACATTTATTTAGTCGATTCGCCAAGGAAAATCACTTTCCCGATAATATATTTGAGACCCATCTTTATTTTTCAATTAAAATTGTTTGATTGACAGAGTGAATATATTGATTGTAAATAAATCAGCCAGTTAGTGCTGCAGAGATCACGATTCCTTCTTTCATTCTACGCCCCAATATTTATATATTTTTTCCCACTACACTGCTTTTTACTTTACATTTGGTAATTTGACTCTTTCAACCTGTGAACTGACTGTGATAAGTATTTCCTAAGGAGTGATATGATAACATATAGTATTCATCCACACTTTGTTGTGCGTAAATCACTTCACACTTCACTTGAAGATGAACACATGGCTGTCAAAAGATCCCCACCTGCGCCTCTTACACGCACACTATATACTATACAAACAAAAAACATTTTCTCATGCACACTATACTGTACAAACAAAAAACATTTTTTCATAATTCGAATTTTTTTAATTCGAATTTTGATTTTTGGGGTCCCTTGGAATTCGAATTAACAAGGGTTTACTGTATCAAGTTTAACGTTGTCGTGAACATTACCGAGAAATACAGTATCTATTAGTATTTGTGTATAGTATTTTGAATAATTATGGATTTTTATGTCTTTTCGAGTAATTTGTTTCAAAATATTGAAATATATCAATGGTCATACCCGAGATAAATTATTTAATATCATTGTGCATCGAACCGTCTACTTATTTTCAATATAGGAATTTACATTGTCAATCTTCAGAGGGCATTTACTCCAATACATGTTTTTCAACAAAACAATAATGTTTTCTGTGCTACGTCTACAAATATTGTTCAATTGTCTTGATGTTTTTTGTAATTGCTCATTGTTACTTCATAAAAGGTTGGACATATCATTTTTTGTTATCTCATCTAACAATGGAGATAAAAAATTCCTCCCAGATTAATTTTATTCAAAATGCTATTTAAAAAAAAAAAAAAGTTTTCAGTTTTGTCATCATAGTTGTCTATGTTCCAATTTTGAAGTGTATAAAATAAATATTGACACAGACAGGATTTTCACCCGAGTCCCCCCTTAATGGCATGCAAGTACAGCTTGATTTTATATTCTAATTTATATTGTGTTAAAGACGCACTGTAATGATAGTGAAGATCTATTGGCGTCGGTTGGATGATGAGATGAAGGTTTCTTGTTTTTTAAAAATATGTATTGGGTTTAACAGCGCACTGTAATGATAGCGAAGATCTATTGGCGTCGGATGGATGATTAATGAGATGAAGGGATGATGAGTTGGAGGTTTCTTGGTTATTTTTTTTATACACAAATTGGGTTAAAGACGCACTGTAATGATAGTGAAGATCTATTGGCGTCGGATGGATGATTAATGAGATGATGGGACGACAAGATGGAGATTTTTTTTCAATACTGGGTTAAAGACGTACTGTAATGATAGCGAAGATCTATTGGCGTCGTCGGATGGATGATGGGATGAAGGTTTTTTGGGTATTTTTTTAATATATATTGGGTTCAACGACGCACTGTAATGACTGCGAAAATCTATTGGCGTCGGATGGATGATAAATGAGATGATGGGTTGAAGGTTTCTTGGGTAATTTTTTATATATATTGGGTTAAAGACGCACTGTAATGATAGTGAAGATCTATTGGCGTCAGATGGATGATTGATGAGATGATAGGATGATGAGATGAAGGTTTTTTGGGTAATTTTTGTATATATATATATATATTGGGTTAACGACGCACTGTATGATAGCAAAGATCTATTGGCGTCGGATGGATGATTGATGAGATGAAGGTTTCTTCGGTATTTTTTTTATATATTGGGTTCAACGATGCACTGTAATGATTGTGAAGATCTATTGGCGTCAGATGGATGATGGGATGAAGGTTTCTTGGGTATTTTTTTTAAATATTGGGTTCAACGACATACTGTATTGATTGCGAAAATCTATGGGCGTCGGATGGATGATTATTGATATGATGGGATGATGAGTTGAAGGTTTCTTGGGTAATTTTTTTATATATATTGGGTTAAAGACGCAGTGTAATGATAATGAAGATCTATTGGCGTCGTATGGATGATTAATGAGATGATGGTTTCTCGAGTATTTTTTTTAATATTGGATTCAACGACCCACTATAATGATAGCATAGATCTATTGGCGTCAGATGGATGATTGATGGGATGATGAGATGAAGGTTTCTTGGGTAATTTTTTTATATACAGGGCCTATATTGGGTTAACGACGCACTGTATGAGAGCAAAGATCTATTGGCGTCGGATGGATGATTAATGAGATGATGGAATGAAGCTTTCTTCATGTGAGAACCATCCCGGCATTATCTCAGACTACAGAGGGAAAGCACGAAAAGCCCCTGCAAAGATGGACGGCAGCGGGGATCGAACCGGGTCCGGAAACACCTCGCCTCCCGGATCAAACGGAGAGATGATAACTAATTCACAAAATGAATCCCTCACAATATATCATTTAAAAACTTGATAAGACACTAAGAAACAAAAACTGAAAAACTAAGGAAATAGCAAGTAGGTTGACGTTACATTCAATTGATAACGCATTGACGTTGACAGCAAGCTTACCTCGACTGGATGAAGTCACGCCGCTTGACCTCGAGACGCAGCGGGCTCGACGGTTGAACAACCGCGTTGTCGTCGTAGAACCTGCGGCTGTCAAGCGCTCGCAAAACCTGCAACAATGGAAAATGGATCTTTTAGTAACTTACCAGACGTCACATTTCTATTCCGCTCGTGTCGCTCTAATGTAAGAACGGTATGCTCTATAAGCATGCCGCCGGTGACTTCAATATCTGAAGCGGTGCCTCAGCTGACTGAGTTACCAAGGGGGCCAGCTGCCAATGATCAACCCCAGAATTTTGCATTGTTAGACGAGCTTTAGCGAGGATTCAATTTGACATATTGAAAAAAATTGGTGTTCGTTTTCATTTTTTTTTGTTTTTTCCATGTTTTTTTGTCGGTTCTCCACAGGTCAAACGGCTAGGCCTACGGCTATCAGCTTCAAACTTTTTTCCAATATGGTTCCTCATCTAACTTAGATCTGTATAGTTTTGTGGCATTATCGGGTGGTAACTTTTTTTTATGAATTTTAGAAATTTAAAAAAAAAACGTTAGAATAACACGGCAGAAAAACAAGAAAATATTTTCATTTTCTAAAAGAATGAAATTTTGCGTTAAGTTGAATTACATTTTGATACACATTTCTGGAAATTTTCAGCTTGATCGGGTCAGCCATTTTGAAGAAAAAACATAGAATGTGCTAAATTTGTAGGCCTACCACTCAAAGCAGTTTTTACACATTTTCACCCATACTATTACTATCCGCTCGTCCAACAACGCATATACAGCGTTTTCCTAGTAATATTCAATATAAATTTCTTGTGGCGCCTAAGAAAAACTCAGGAAATAGCGAGTAGGTTGACGTTACATTCAATTGATAACCCATTGACGTTGACAGCAAGCTTACCTCCACTGGATGAAGTCACGCCGCTCGACCTCGAGACGCAGCGGGCTCCACGGTTGAACAACCGCGTTGTTGTCGTAGAACCTGCGGCTGTCAAGTGCTCGCAAAACCTGCAACAATGGAAAATGGATCTATTAGTAACTTACCAGACGTCACATTTCTATTCTGCTCGTGTCGCTCTAATGTAACAACGGTATGCTCTATAAGCATGCCGCCGGTGACTTCAATATCTGAAGCGGTGCCACAGCTGACTGAGTTACCAAGGGGGCCAGCTGCCAATGATCAACCCCAGAATTTTGCATTGTTAGACGAGCTTTAGCGAGGATTCAATTTGACATATTGAAAAAAATTGGTGTTATCGGTAGTTTTCAATTTTTGTTTTGTTTTTTTCATGTTTTTTTGTTGGTTCTCCACAGGTCAAACGGCTAGGCCTACGGCTTTCAGCTTCAAACTTTTTTCAGTATGGTTCCTCATCTAACTTAGATCTGTATAGTTTTGTGGCATTAACGGGTGGTAACTTTTTTTTATGAATTTTAGAAATTTAAAAAATGCCCGTTAGAATAACATGGCGGAAAAACGAGAAAATATTTTCATTTTCTAAAAGAATGAAATTTTGCGTCTAGTTGAATTACATTTTGATACACATTTCCGGAAATTTTCAGCTTGATCGGGTCAGCCATTTCGAAGAAAAAACATAAAATGTGCTGAATTTGTACCACTCGAAGCAGTTTTTACACATTTTCACCCATACTATTAATATCCGCTCGTCCAACAACGCATATACGGCGTTTTCCTAGTAATATTCAATATAAATTTCTTGTGGCGCCTAAGAAAAACTCGGGAAATAGCGAGTAGGTTGACGTTACATTCAATTGATAACCCATTGACGTTGACAGCAAGCTTACCTCGACTGGATGAAGTCACGCCGCTCGACCTTGAGACGCAGCGGACTCCACGGTTGAACAACCGCGTTGTTGTCGTAGAACCTGCGGCTGTCAAGTGCTCGCAAAACCTGCAACAATGGAGAATAAATCTTCAAGTAACTTACCAGACGTCAAATTTCTATTCGGCTCATGTCGCTCTAAATGCAACAATGGTATGCTCTATAAGCATGCCGCCGGTGACTTCAATATCTGAAGCGGTGCCTCAGCTGACTGAGTTACCAAGGGGGCCAGCTGCCAATATGATCAACCCCAGAATTTTGCATTGTTAGACGAGCTTTAGCGAGGATTCAATTTGACATACTGAAGAAAACTGGTGTTTGTTTTCACTTTTTTTTTTCTTTTTTTTTTGTCGGTCCTCCACAGGCCGAACGGTTACTGCAGCTATCAACTTCAAAAAAAAAATCAATATGGTTCCTCATCCAACTAAGATCTGTATAGTTTTGTGGCATTATCGGGAGGTAACCTTTTTTTTATGAATTGTAGAAATTTCAAAAATACCCGTTAGAAGAACACAACGGAAAAAAAATAGAATATTTTCTTTCCAAAAAAATGAAATTTTGCGTGAAGTTGAATAACATTTTGATACACATTTCTGGAAATTTTCCGCTTGATCGGGTCAGCCATTTCGAAGAAAAAACATGAAATGTGCTAAATTGGTACCACTCGAAGCAGTTTTTACCCATTTTTACCCATACTATTACTATCCGCTCATCTAACAACGCACATGGCGTTTTCCTAGTTACCTAAACTAAACTACAGCCTAGGGGCACTTGCTTGCGTGCAAATCTTCTAACGTGCAAAACTGATTGAAATGATTACATCTAAAATTCGGGGCCTGTATTAAATTGAATTAAAATACTTGTGATTTTTTTTCAATACGCTGTGCATGCATTCCAAGATGCTTGAAAATTAGAACAGAATACTCGAGTACTCCTGTTTATATCAATTTTCTATCACTCATTTTGCCCGCGGGCGCATTTACGTGTCGTCAAACTTTCCAATACGTTTCATTCAAAGTCTCGACAATATGACTGTCATATATACATGGGAGTTGTACTGACATACCGTATTGTCCCGAATATAAGCCGAGGGTTTTTCTCGAAATTGCGAGTCCAAAAGTCCCCATCGGCTTATATGCGGATCTCGGCCTAAAATCGGTTATTTACTAAATATGATAGGGCGCATGCACACTCTTAACAATGGAATCAACTTGAAACTGCAAAATATTGCACTAAAAACACGTTTAATAAATTTATGTTTTATCACGAAGAAGCATCATTTTCCCATTATCCATCAATTTTATTTGACGCGCAGTAATAAACAAAGGCACGTTGAGCTGTCAGCTGCATTGTCTTGTCAGACCTTGATGAGTGGGCGGGCTATATGACGATCGCGCGTCATCGGCACTAGCCGAGTACACACGATCGTGAGGCCCTAACAGCGGTTTCTCACACGCAGTTGGCATAGCTTCCTCACGCGCGCAATACGTAATTGACTAAATTCTAACTCGGAAGAGTGATGATTTACGTGGGAAGGAGATGAACCCTTTTTTCAATTGTTGATCTAAAAGTTTGGGGGTCGGCTTATATTCGGGACAATACAGTAAGTTCTTTTCGCTGACAGAATACGCTAATGTATAGGAAAATGATGAAATACAGTCAGCTGTTATTCCAAAACCTTATTCTAGGCTATATGTGTCAAACTGACAAGCCTTTGTACGCTAAATGAAAGTAATATTGGCAAATTTATTCTTCTGCCCATCAAGTGCAACAATATGTCAATACATTGAATAAAATGAAACCATTTTTTCATGTTATGTATGTTATGAATGATTATCTAAGCACAATTATCTGTGCGATCTAACCGGGAAGAACCTGGCCTGGGAAGTAGGGTAGTGATTTCATAACCTGGCTGTCAAGTGGTTAACATAAGCCTAACTTGACAAGTGTAAAGAGACCGAGCAATTCAACGGCGAAGTGAATTTCAGCATCGTATTTATGTGGCATGCAAATACATTATATAATATTTGAAAAGTACTGTTTTGTAAGTAATATTTCGACATAACCCTACTTCTTGTATGAGAGAGAATTCACCTGCTGCGCTTTTTTACAAAGTTGAATTCATTCGGTCTCGCGGCAGAGAGCAACAAGTGCAAGCGGCAGGAATTTCATCCATTCTGATTGGCCAGAAAAAAAGTCTACTGCGAGCCATGAAAACGTGCCTCTAGTCTTGGAGATATGTCTTTGGCCGCAGCACAACAGGAAAAGAAGCGGAAGCTCTTGTGCGGAAGGCATTTAATATTCATTACATATATAAAATAAATACAATAATTATATAATAATCATATTCAATTGCTGGAAATTTAATGGAGTACCAGTTTGAATTTAATGATTTAATACAATAGCAACAATTGACAGTATAATTACTTTCATTTCAATGTCTTACTATGTCTGTGTTCTGGCCATAAAATGCTCTCTAGCCTGTAATAATCCTACAAATGGTAGGACTGAATCAAATGATGAAAGTTTGAATAGAACCCGAGAATAAAGTCAGATTCTATCAAGTGACAGCTAACACATTGTCGTAATTTTAAATTGTACTAGTAGGGCTAATTATCAAACGATAAACGTTACGTTTAAAAAAGATGTGGTTAAGCCTTCACTTTGCTAACCTTTCTCTCGCATTCCCTCGCTAGACGGCTAAATGACAAACTCGCTCGACTACACCCTCACAAATGGAAAAATTCTCTCTTTTTCTAATTTGAAATTGATATAAATATTCTGCAGTCTATCTCAATTAAAGAAAACATGCGGGGAATAGACCACGACACAGGGTCTTTACCATAGACATAAAGTATTCTGATCCCCCTTGCTGTTTCAAGAACGTGGACTAACTAGGCATAGACCTACAGTTTAATTGCCGCCATGAGAACGATGTTCCGTTGCTCGCTGAACCTCAGATGTACCATTTGTGGATTGTAGTCGTTTGCCTGGTCGTAAGCTCGGCGCTGCTTCACCGAAGTCTTTGTCTCATTCGGGCCAAGTAGGCCTCGAGCTACTGGTGAGCCATGAACTTCCTAGGCCTACACTGTAAAACGTACATAGATGTAGAGGAAAGCCATAAGCATTGTCAAATGCGCAACTTACTAGTGATAATGAATAGCCTAGTCCTAGGCCTACTGTGGTCAGAAGTTGAAAATAATGGCCTAGATAGATGAACGTTATATTACTCACAAATTTAGTTTGAATTTATACATTTATATTGAGTGGAGAAATAACCTAGGCACAAGGACCTACTGGAAAATAACTAGATGACTAGGGCCTAGGCCTAGGCCTCATTTGTCAGAGGTGTAGGCTATTATACAAGTATAAGCCTAGTAATATCTTTACCTAGCCTAGTATGACCTAGGCCTTTGATTTTATAATAGTACCAGTTAAATTTCAACAAGATCATTGAGTTTCTACCATTTTGTGAAATCAATTCACACATAGGGCCTACTTGGCCTACATGCCAAGGGTCCTAAAGAAAAGCACATGTGTGAACAGAGGAAATCAAATTTATTTAGATAGTATCTTCTTTGACACAGATGTATATAACATATGTAACTATCATTCACGTGTTATAGCCCCAAGTAGATCAAATAATACTGCAATAACTCACCACTTAGGCATGATAGGCAATTTAGTGAAAACGTTTCATGCCATTGTTCTCTGTAAAACGACATTTTTAGGACAGTTGAGGTCTTCAGAAGAACCGCATAGCCAGATGAGCGGGTCGGAGACTACTCTGCTTTCGTGTGTAATAAATAACTTCTGTTTGAGAAAAGTCAAGTTTTTTGCTTGTGAGGAAACAAAAACATTAAATAATCTTTTATAGACTAAAATCAATTAAAAGTAAATGAGGAAAAAAGCTTTAGCTAAATGACCACCGATCCGGTAGTACAAAAAGATCAGACACAGCCACCTGAAAACTCGAAAACGTGTGGATTTATAAATGAATATTTCTCCTACTGAATGATCGCAGTAAACGAGATGAAAAAGTGAACATATTATGAAACTCAATTTTTCACTGACCAATCCATAAAATGTTCAGTTTCAGTTCAAATGTCAATTAGGTTAACCAAATATAGCAATGCACTATTTTAAGTAAATATAGTACACTTCTTGTTCTAGAATATTTACATCGTATATCATTGACAAGTTACTTGTCACAAATTATGAGCGTTATTTCGATATTTATCTAGTTTATTATATATCTCTCATCGCGCTATGCATTCCGAAATGATCAAAATTCAAAGAAAATAATCTTATTGCAAAGCACTTGGTGGGTGGTGCTAGAAGCCTAGAATGACATCTGTCACTTATGTCACTGTCAAAACTTTGTGATGTAGTGTGAATTGCTTATTTAATTTTTCCTTGTAGTAGGCCTATTATCTTGAAGGTAATATTAATATGTAATCTTGTTTGCATTGTATATACATGTACATCGCTAATAGCTTTGTGCAATTTTTGAAACTATTGTAAGCCGTAAAACTTTCAAGAATCAAGATAAGTTAGGTTATGGAGCACATCAACACCAAAGCTTGTAATTGTTTGTTCCAGTCCTTATCAATTACGAAGGCTGGGGCATTTATTATCAAGTCAATGGCTGGGGGCCTAGGCAAAAGCCCACTATGTTTTAGAGTGGAAGAATATTCCAAGTGTTTATTAGGAAGTAGACTAGGCCTACCCGTGTACAACTTTACAATCCCATGTAGGCCTAGCCGTAGGTAGGCCCCAATAAAGTCGCTCAATTGTTGTGAATTAAACATTAAATATAACTTCTTCTTCGAGAAATATGCAGTAGAAACCTTCTTCAACCATTCCTTAGTAAAACTCGAGAAGGTAAAAAGATTCGAAGAGACAAACACCCAGGCCAAATAACACTAACCATAGCTCTCCTATGGCATAATGGTCTAACCAATTCCCCGATTTCAACCTTAAAATTGCGGTCTTGATGTCCATTCTACATTAATCTTACCGGACCCATGGATTCAATGCCGGACCTTACTCTAACCATCTTGAAAACCCGTAAAAACCTAAGAAAGTTAACCTAACACAACTCTAAAACAGATAGGTGTGGCTTACTAAATGTTACCATATTTCAATATTGTATTTCAGAAAAAAAAGCAGGTCATTAGAATGTTATCAAAAACATAGTTGCAAGAAAACAAAATAGTTTGACTGCAGCGAGATTCGAACCATTAGCCTTATGGGCTAAAAATCAAACTCGCTACTGCTGCGACACCGTGGCAGGATAATTCGCTCTATTTATCAGCCGATGTGGGCAAGAAATGTGAGAAATCCTGGCAGTGTGTTGGGGTCAATACTAGTTTGTAAATCAGCTATCCGTATAGCTCCAGTGGACAGCACGGTAACGCAAAGCTCCGAGCTCTTTTCTAGGAGACGTTGTCATTCCCACTGAGACAAAATAATATTGTAGGCCTACAAGAATTTAGTCAGTTTTTTTCAGCATCAGAAATTGATTACATATGGATATAAGTGGTTTCAAATCACCAGTAGGCCTAGGAAGTAGTTCCAAGATATTGTGTCATGTCTATTGATTGCTGTGTTTCAGATAGTGAGATCAAACTAGTCATGCCACAAGTCTGTGCAGCTCTGAACTGTAACGAAAAGAAGACCAAGGATAGCAAATGTTCTTTTCACTGGTATGTTTTATATTTCTACCAAATCTTGTAGAATTCACGAATGCTAGAATTGGAAGCTAACTGCTGTAGGTTCTAGACCAATTGCATTTTTAAATTTTCATTTCTCATTGTTAATTAATCTGAGTCCTGTAGTTCAATTTAATTTCACTGAAATGGGTTCACCTTAATATAAAGTTCCTTTTCCCATTATATTTTTATTTGACTGTTAACTTACACTCTGAATTTTAGCATGTAAATATCAACATGTGCCACCAGAGGGTAGCCCCTTCCTACGTAGACCGAATGAATAAGATTTAACTACACTGAAACAGTTAGGTAGCGGGAGAGTTGGTAGCGCACTGTACTGTTGTTTAAGAGGCGGTGGCTCGTTATCCGTTTTGTTGTGATTCCTTCAGTTGTTGCAACAGCCATCACGAATAAATGTTTTCTCTTCATCTCGGCTACTTACGGTGTACGGTACACGTTGATATTTTCAGTTTCCCGAAAGACCCGAAGAGAAGAAAGATGTGGGTGTCGGCAACTCGACGGCTGGACTTTGTTCCGAGTCTGTACAACTCTCTGTGCTCGAACCACTTCAAGGCCGAGGACTACGATCGCACGCGGTTCGGACTACACCCGAGCCTCAGGAAGGATGCCGTACCCTCGGTGTTCGACTTCGAGAGCAAGATCATGAAACGGACGAGACAGTGCAGGTCGGTACCGTGAGATGTACGCGTAGTTCTCAAAACACAGGGCACGTTTTTAACTTCTGACTAGTAAAACTATATTCGACGTAAGATGGATGCTTGCCTTGTTGTCCGGGCACATGCAGCGTACTGGTTAACGTGCCACTTCGTGTGATCCGGGAGGCGAGGGGAATATCGCCATTCACTATTTCATTTAGTTGGTAGACCTTCTTGTGTCGTGGCTGTAAGTTCAGTAGAATGTAATAAGCCTTTCAGATCTTAGAGTATAACTATTCTCCTTGAATGTCAGCCGTCCCCATTGCTCAGCCAACTGTCGCTAGCGGTAGAAACTGAAGTCAGGTCGGGCATGAGTTCAAGTCCTGCATAAGGCATGGGTTTTTGTAAATGTCCTTTCACCTATCATAACTTCATCGTTCATTACCACCCTCTCATTCGTACCCCCGTATAACCTAGCTGTTGTTGGTGTTTTTAAGCAACAATAAAATGAATGAAAGAACTGTTTGTTCCAGGCCCCGTGAGATACTTCTTGATGGGGTCCTTGGTTCGACTCCTCGCACGCGTCCTGTCAAACAGCTGGACCGGGCACGACCGACCCGGACTTCCTTCGAGCAAGTCTTGTAAGTTGTTCGACCGTTCTCACGACTAACTGCCTCACTGCCTTCGTTATGCAGCTCCAATTGATTTGATCTGTTTCCCATTTTAGTAGATATAATTGAATACAGAAGAAAATACTTTTATACTTTTGGCCACAGCAGCCGCTGATGTATGTAAAACTTTGGAAAAGTGTCCGTAATTCTTCTGTTTTAATTCATTGAGTACCGGTATTACGAATTTTCTCCTCCGCGTTACTCTGACATTTTTCAAATCTTTGTAAATGGTTCCCCTCAACAAGGGTTTAAGGAATAGCACCCTAAAGCTACAGAGTTTCTAGCTATATAATGACATAAGTGCACGCCAAGTTTGATCACAATTTGCGTGTTTGTTTGACCTCTGGAGGGCAAACGATGAAAAAAATCAATGTTTGTGTAGTTTTGTGAAAGAGTGTTTGTTCCCGCTTGTCCCGCAGTGTGAAGATGGAGGTGGAGACCGACCCGTCGAGCCCCCCATTCGACAGCTGGCCATCGCCGATGTTCGGACCTTCCGATCCGTTCGCCGTGCAACGCCAAACGCCGTTCTGTCCGCCCGACGACACTCGGCTTCCACCAGAACTTTCTAAACCCTGGGTACAAACGTCGTCTCACGCCCTCGGTAATCTACACCAAGTCAACCCGTCGTATCCTGAGAACCAAGCCTATCAGGAGAGTCCACGTGATCAGTGGGATATTAAACTATGTCTAGACAGTTCACTGTCTGCTTCATGTGATGTAAACGATATAAATTCCCGCGTTGTTAAATCGACACCTAATTCTCGCGACGTTGGCTCTCCGTCACGCAATGAGCAGCTCAAGAAGAGAATATTGCCTGCGTGTTCGACCGTCGTTGAACTTCAAGTGGTAAACTCACGTCTCAAAGTTGTCCCGAAGTCTTGTTCACGATGCAATGAAACGTTAGCGCTCGATTCGTTGGCCGAACTCCGTAATGAAGCCAAAGTAGGTGATTCATTTCCCTCAAGTGATATCGTCTGTTCGGTGTGCGAGGCAAGCAGCGTATCCATTGTGATTGATAACCAAACAGAAACTGAAAGTTCACCGTCTAATTTATCCGTTCCTCTCAAATACCAATCCCAATTACGGATTTTACTGTCAGATCCACCTGTAGATTATGGTGATCAACCCGAAGTGGGGACTACGCCTCTCAGACTTGTTCCCAAGTTCTGTTCGCTGTGCAGAGAAAGTTTACCGTCCGATTCGTCCGTCGTAGTCCAGAACAAATCCAAGATATCGCATTCGCCTCCGTTACTCATGGCATTCTGTTTCAAGTGCAAAGTTCTCTCTCGTACGTCCGATATCGTTATCGAACCCGTACAAGAAAGTTCCGCGTCTCAGTCTTCGGATAACACATCCAGAGACGAAAGTATACAATCTAGTCCATCTGAAATATTTGACAGTCGGCTTGACGTGAAAAGTTTACCGTCTAATAGTTTGTTCAACGATAACCAGCACCTGAATGTTGTCTCGAAGTTCTGTTCGGATTGTCAGAGAATGTCGGGGAAAGTTCTGTCTGATTCGTGCGACGCTCTGTGCGATCGGCCGGAAGCGTTTGGTTTGATCGTTGAGAGCTCGTATCGGAGGATCATGGACCGGTGTTGTTCTGGCTGCAGCGAGCGGGCGTGCAAGCTGTACACGGTCATGGAGCGGTGTGCCCAGTCGAGCCGAACGCCCGCACGAGTCCCCAAGTTCGTGTCGCAGCGGAGTGTGAGCGACACGCAGCTGCAGGAACAACACGAGCGCAACTGGGACCTGGCGTTGAAGACCATCGACAGTCAGAAGAGGAAGATCAAAATTCTGCAGCAGCAGACGCGGAGGCTGAGGGATAAGATGATTCGACTGGATTACTTGTCGAAGGAATCGGGGCTCACGAGTTATTGATCCCTTCGTGTGATTGGTCACCCTTGCCTAGTCGTTGCTGCGTTGTGACGATCGTAATGACGTTTTCGTTACGATGATTGACGTGACTGTACCTCGTCAGCGGATTACAGACACCAACTTCCTTGCACGATACACTTTTTTTGAGAACTATCTAACTGAAGATGCTGCAATTGCTTGTTTGTCATCAACTATTATTTGTTGATCTAGGTAGTCCAACACTAGGATGTAGGCCACCTGTACACATTAAGGCAATTTAGGAATGTTCATTTCTGGGCCTAATGATTTATCATTGTAAAGTTGGCTGAAAGTGCCTTGATCCTAAAACAAATCACTGCTAGATATTTGAGAAGATAACATTCTAATGGGGCGTAGGCTCTATAATTTCATCGTTGTGGTAAAATGCCATATAAATACCAAATATACACATAAGTAATAAACTGAAGATCAGTTTTCACTAGCAGATAGTTACATAGTTTTAGTAAAGAGTTGACATCAAGAGTGAAAGAGATTCTCACTGAATGGAGTTGTTTATTGTTGCTCACACATTTTTCTTGTATCGAATCAGCACTGGCCACTAGTCGTTCATTGTTTAGTAAAGGAATATGAAGCAATACAATGTGTGGTTTGGTAGATTCACAGTTCAAGTCCTGAATTTATATATCGAGGACATCGGAAGCCGAAACATACAAACTGAAGTACGCAATACAGGAAATTCACTGCGAGAGTCGGCCTACTGGACATGTTAATATAAGTTCGGTTGTGTACTCCTGTATCCCAGTTTATTTATAAAAGATAATGTGTGTTTATTGAATAAATTTAATTATTTGAATAATTTTGAAAAAATCTAATTACCCTATGTGTTGTAATACATTATAATTCCCATTAGACCATCCATTAATCCATTAATCTAATAGTAACTCTAGAAGCATTGTTACTCGTTCCCCCTTTTTAACCAATATTTTAAAGGATGACCATAACACTAGGCATAGAGGAAACCTTCAGGCACGACACCATAGTTCAACTCTTTATTCTAAAGGCCCCTTTCATATGTGTACTATTATCTTCAATCGACTTCCATGTAACATACAATCTCTTTCGAATATGACCACTTTCAGACTAGCTTTAAATTTATATCTTCAGGAACATTGTTTTTACTCTATATCTGACTACCTCCACGATGTTGTTTTTACATAAGACTCTGTGTGATCCTACAAACTGTGATATTTAATATCTATTTGACTTGTTATAAACTATGTACCGTATTTCTGTACACATGTAATAATAACTAATAAATCAATGATAATAATAATAATCCTAATCGAGCTCAACCTTCAAAACATCGAACTACAGCGTTGTCCTCGACCATGTCGATAAAGTAGTCTGCACCTCCTACTACTGCGCCGCGTATCGTCAGCTGGTACTAAACATGGCGCGAGAGAAGTGTTCGAATCAGTCTCGTGTGCCGTGTTGCTGTGACAGGTTCGCTAGCCACGTTCTCTCGCAGCCTCAGTTTTCTCGCGTGTGATCTGTGCGACGTTTGACAGCCGCTACATTCAGCACGTGAGTACCACGATAGTTGTTGTTTTAATTGGTAATTAATGTGTTGGTAGTTATCGGACAGGAAGGACATGTGGTTGTCGTTTATGCCAATGCCACGGTCATCGGTTACTTGTAGCATAGATAAAAAAGGGGTTCACTCTTTACTCTATGTTTTAGGTTATATTAAGTTCATTCATGTATATATAACGTACGGTCGAGGACAGCATCGTTAGGTTAGGTTGATTTGGTCTGTTGGATAGGGTTGATTTAGATTAAATCGTTATTTGGGGTGAATAAGCGCAGCAACGTTCGCATGGAATGGGATTTGAGTCCCGGCCCCATAAAAATCATAGATTCTTGTAACGTCATTTCACTTATCGCTTCATCGTTTCGTTGTCACGTGCTCACTTATTCGTACCACCGTTTAACTGACCGTTTGGTGGGGTCGTTGAGCAAGCAGTAATCAACAGTACGACGAAGGGAGATATTGAATGTTGTGGATGTTGTGATTGTAAAGAACATTCGCGTTCGAATATTTCGTTCTTTTATAAAAGAGTCTTTTCTTTTTCAACGAGTTGCATTCGAATCTATTTCAAAGAATTTCAGAGCGAAACGCCCAATCGCCAATGTTAAAGAATAGGCAGAAAACAGAGACCGAGTCGGTTGGAATGACCACGTCACGGTAGGTCTCTGTTGACTTGCATCTAGCTAGAAGACAGTAATTTGTGTATATGCCATTGTTTTAGCAGTACTTTCTAATAACTGAAGACTACTGTTCATCTGCAAGGTTAGTAAATAACCTTGGTATCAGTTACCAATTAGTTTACCATCAATGTATCTATGGTCGACCTTATAGTGGGATACAGTTTCTGTCATTTTCCCTCACTAAGTCGGACCTTGATTTGTACTTATATTTCAACTGAATAAACCCAACGTTTTCAAGTTGGAACATTAAATATCAACTACAAGTATTGAATAGAACCAGTGGACCTACTAGCCACCGTCCATCTTCACAGGGGTGCACCGTGGTTTTCCTCTGTATAGGCCTAGGTGAAAGCCGGGATAGTTCCTAAAATATAGATCACGTCCGCTTCCTTCCGACGAATCTTCCATTTTCCTATGAGACGGTTGGTCGACTGGCCAGCATACAAAACCATGATTCAGGAGACCGGGGTTCGTTTCCCGTCATGGTTTACCATCCTGACAAGAGGTTTTTCGTGGTTCCTTAATAACAGAACAGCCCACGACCGATTCCTTCTCACTATCCAAAAATACATAATGAAATAACCTTCCATCCCATTCTCTCACATATCATTCACCGACGCCAATAGATCGTAGACATCAGTACAGTGCGTCGTTAAACCCAATATAAATAAAAGTAACACAAATGAAGTAGGATCAAATTATTGAATCCTATACTCGTATCCACCAAAGAAGGTCATCTACCAACATAACAAACACAAATAATACCGTAATATTTGAAAAGCCGCGTTATTTTCAGGTTATTATAATTTTCAGGACGAGATTTTGATCTACGATAAGAAACAGACTACATCTTTGAGAAGCGTCTAAACCTTGAAGTTGCAGGCTTTTAACTGAGGTTGTCACAATGATTTAGTTGTTAGATGGCCTTCTTGTTTGGTGGCTACAACTCTAGATGTGGAACTTGAAAGAACAATGAGTAACCACACACGTATAGTAAAAGTGTTTAATGTTTGTTTTCGCTGTGAAATGTTCTAATAAAACTAAATATGTATGATTTGAGCTCTTGTGGAAGTTTATCTCAGGTTCGGCTTGTTTGTTATTGGCATGCTATTTCAAGTCCCATTAAAAAACCGCCTTCTCGAGTCGAGGGAACTGTCCGAGCCGGCAGTGGCGGACCGGCCCCTGTTCAGCTCGGTGGGGAGGGGGGGGGGGGGGTCTTGTGGCTGTAGGGAGACGGGAGTACACGAGTTGGGTACTGAAGTATAATTTTATTTTTAGATATTTATTATTAGCAATTGCAAAATTTACTTAGGGCCTACATCAATTAAAGGGCCCCCACCCACTCACAGCTTAACATTTTCAGTGTCAAGATGAAATATAAACGATCGCGGTAGCTTTCCAGATGATCATATTATATAGTGAAACTATTTTACACCATTCAGAGAAGTCTCTTATAAAATACTGTCCATCCATATAGTAAACATTCATATTCCCGGTGTTACTTGTTGTTACCACACTGCACTGTTTGTTGCGCATGGTACTATAAGCCTACAATATGTCGATATCCGAGCAGAGAAATGCACTTTATCGACTGGATGTTGTGTAATCGTGTAATGCCTTCAATTAGCAATTCATATATCAATACAAAAGCTGTACTATTATTATAGTATTATTGCATGGGATGGGAGTCGATATAGTGGAATATCAGTTTTTTCGCGATAACTTTTGAACGATATAAGATATGAAAATTCTAAAAACAAAGAAGCACAGATATTTTTAATGCCTTCAGGTTGGTATAACTATTGTATAACAATTGTGTAACACATTTTTGAGCGTATACGCGTGACGATCAGATGAGATAAATAGTTATTACTCACACCGTCTTAAGGGTATTGACAAAATCTGTTTCCTCGTTTTTAGAATTTCGATATCTTATACCGTTCAAAAGTTATCACGAAAAACCTGATATTCCTCTAAATCGGCTCCCATGGCCTCTTAATGGTAATTGATGTTATTACGTAGTTAGGAATAATTATGAATAATTCCCTATTATGTGGATGCTGTATATATTATCATTACCGCTCCATTATGCGATAGCTTGGTAGAGAACTATAGTGTTGAAAAAGAGAGGAAAAGATTAATAAATGCCCCTTCCAGCCCCCCCCCCCCCTTCTCGCAACGTGAACACTTGGCGGTAGATTTTCATCCCATTGTGTAATACTGTATCACTCCCCCTTTTACATTTAAATTTTTAATATGTTTTGTTGCAATTCCTGGTTTTGTATTCGCGTACCTCGTTGCTTTACGGGCATAAATCATGCGATATTTCTGTTGTTTTATTGGGGTTGTGATGGTGTAACCTGGAACTTGACCGAGAATGATAAAATCATTACTTTCTACTCGTGATGAAAAACGGCGACTTCTGACGCGGTGCTTCAGCTGACTGAGCCACGGAGAGCGGCCTCCAAGTGTTGGTCACAGCGGCAGGCAATGGTGTTTCCTTGTACTATAGTAGCCTACATGCGGTTTAACGCCCGCTTAAGAGTCCATGGGAGTCGATTTAGCGGGATATCAGTCTTTAGGTGATAACTTATTTGAGTAGTTTGAGATATCGAAATAGTTCTGAAAACGAGGAAACATAGATATTTTCAATACCTTCAAATTGGTGTGAGTGATGAACAACTATTCATCTCAAATCGCCTGATTGTCAGGCGTATACGGCTAAAAGTACGGTACACATTTTTCAGCTGTACACGCCTGACAATCATGCGATATGAGATAAATAGTTATTACTCACACCATCTTGAAGGCCTTGAAAATATCTGTGCTTCCTCGTTTTCAGTATTATGATACCTCATACCGTTCAAAAGTTATCACCACACAATTATGTGATATTAGATACGTAGTTATGATATCCCTCTAAATCGACTCCCATTGGACTCTTAACGCACTGCATGTGGTCCGGCACATGTAGCTCAGTGGTAGCGCGCTCGCTTCGTGTCATCAGGGAGACGAGGGGAATATCGGACCTGGTTCGATCCCCACCAGCGTCCATCTTTACAGGGGTCTTGGTTTACCTATGTAGTCTATAGGCTCGCTGGCAAATGCATCTCAACGTTGCCGCGAGACGAGATTCGCTTTTGAAAAATAGCCAATCGGATGGTTCCTGCAATACAGGCCACTATACAGGTCTTCCCATAACCTAAGAAATCTTCATCTCATCATTTCATTAATCATTTATCCGACGCCAATAGATCTTAGTTATCGTTACAGAGCGTCGTTACCCAATAACCCAATATAAATATATATTAAGATAATCAGGGTTTTTGTTGTGTCAGTATAGTCTACAGATGTCTTAAGCTACATTGATATTCCGCTAAATCGACTTCCATTACGTTTCAATATTATAACGTGCGATATTAGAGTGAATATAAATGTTAATTAGAAGATATATTCAAGTAATTAACTGTTTGTTATCGCTGATTGATCTCCACTTGTTTGCTGTGAGGATACTGGCCGTGTTTTCTCGCCAGACGTACACGTTATGGTAATAACACAGGAAGTGTGACACGTGACTGGGAGCTCGCATGCTGGACTGTGACGTCATCGGCTGCGTGCTGGGCGTGGATCGAACCCGGGGCTGTTACACGGCACACTTGTTGCCGGCCCCATATACCAACCTGACGGTCCGAACATGCCGCAGTGGGCAGCCTCTGTTCGCCAAACCATCGGTCTGTGTCACAATATGCAGATCTTATTGTTGCTGTTGTTGCGCGCAGCCGGAACTAACCTAAATTTCCCAATCTAACTAACTTAACCTATCCGAAATCACCTAAACTAACTAGCCTAACCAAACAATCATCCTAAACTAATTTAATCTGAACTTGAAAGCAATCTAGAACCTTCTTCCGGTTCGGTGAATAGCCACTGCGTCGGACCGGAAGTAAGGCTTAGATTGGTTTAAACTTAGATTAAATTAGTTGAGGATGTTTGTTTGGTTAGGTTAGGTTAGTTAGTTTAGGTGAGTTCGGATAGGTTAAGTCAGTCAGATTGGGTAATTTCGGTTGGTTCAGGCTGCGCGCAATTGCAGCAACAACAACAACAATAACAACACTGTCCTCATGTGGTTTGGATAGGTTAGGTTGAGTCGGTTAGATTGTGTTATTCAGGTTAGCTCGGTCCACATGTGATGACCGACCGATTAACAGAGGCTCGTGTGTTGGTACTCGGGCTACAGAAGAAGAGTTGTGACGTATCGACAACTGAGGCGGCCACGCCCTTATAACTCACGGCCACTGTGATAAGGGCGCCACCAGGGATGTACAGCTGGCTGCTCGATTACTTGTGTCGAGTCTCACTCTACAGGCCACTTGTATACCCCTTCCTCCCGGCAACTGCGTCATAATCTACCCCCCCCCCCCTTCGAGTTCCTTATCATTCAAAGACAGTCAGGGACAATTGGGGTATTAATTTATAAAACTGTAGAATACCTTGTGAGATAAGCTTGAATAAAACGGCAAAGTTGATTCGTTTATTGCAATATTTCGGAAGGAAATTAGGTTATTAGTTAGGGTAGGCCTACGAATATAATATAACCTAGGGTGATAACAAGTCAGTTCGCTGGTTTTTTCACAATTCACTAACCATCACTTAGTACAAGCGGCTATTAGGTTATTATGAGAGTTGGTAAAATAATGGCATGGGTAACCATGGTGATGGCAACGTTAAACTGTCAGTTGGAGATTCCGGCCCTTGATCATGAATACGACACATGAACCGCGCGTCACGCTATATTGTTGTCCTGTGAGCCTAACTTACAACGACTCTCTACACTCATACACCTAACTACTGAAACTATTCCATAATTCCTGGCTGTACTTCGCCCCTTCGACACGCCCAACCGTCAATACAAACACGTGCGAGAAACACCCGTGCTACAACTCCAATAGCTCGGTCTTTTTATCCATGAAGATGTCGACGGCTATAACAAATTAAACACTCTAAAAATACCCCCCCTTTTATCCCTCCCCCCCTCCTCTAGTCACTTCTAATAATAGTTGGTTGCCGGCATGTTGGTGACACTGGGGTTTAATTGACCCCCGAGGATTGTGCGCGAAACGCTCGTTTCCGACCAAAATGGCGTCGAGCCAAATAGATTTGAAGAACGGCATTTGATTGTAATAGAAACGTCGTCGGTTGGGAAATGTACGGAATGTGACGTATTTATGAGTGTTTCAGATCGAGAGAGAGAGAGAGAGAGGGAGAGAGAGAGAGAGAGAGAAACGAGTGTTGAGTGGGTTGTAGATTTGTCAAGTTATTAGCTTCCTGCCTATAACAGCATGCAATAAGTTATCTCGGAGAGCTAAATTTAAAAGAAAGTAAACATATATTAATTTTACTGTGTTTTTGTTGCTTACTTATACATGATTTTCCATCAGTATAATATAGGCAGCTACCACCAAGAAGACGGCATAAAAGTCGTCACCAAAGAATGGGGATTAATGCAAAATTGAATGATTTGTTTTATATTAGAATTGGAGAACAATGATTTCTTATCAAGTTTCGATGTTATTAAAAAAATATATAATTTCGATAGATACACATTTTTTTATCTATCATTTTTTTGGTATCCCACAGTCCTCGAAGCGAATGCTTGGATGAAGTACTAATTGGCCACGGCCTTTAATTAGTAGAGTGACTTGGTTTAAAGATGTCATCAACATTCGTGTGTTTGGCGGATATATCACAGAAACAGTGCATATAAGGTACTTATAATGTGTTCCAGTGTTTTGGAAAATGAAAGACTTTTAGCTGAAGCAAACAAGTATGGTCACAGGCAGCAGAGTCCTGGTGTCTAAGTTCGTCCCAATCAGTTTCCACCCAATCAAAAACAATACATTTCCTGTTGAACCATACTATCCCCAACGTGGCGTATCAATATTCCCTGTCGATAGGCAACTTGTCGGGCGAGTCGAGGTACCCGGCACCTCCACCGCATACCCGAGCTTAGCAACCCCAGGGCTTCATTCCTGTCTCAGGCGATCGCTCCACCCGATAGACAGATCTTCACTTGCAATTCATCAATGTACAGCAGAGATCAATTGAGAGTACATGGAAAGGGAAGTCGATTTAGCGGAATATCAGGTTTTTATTGATAACTTTTGGACGGTACAAGAAACAGATATTTGTAATACCTTAAAGATGGTGTGTATAATAACTCTGTAAGTGTACCTCATACCCTCTGATTAAAAACGGTTAAAAAAACGTGCACTTTTAAGGGTATACGCCTGACAATCAGGCGATTAGAGATAAATAGTTATTACTTACACCGTCTTGAAGGTATTGAAAATATCTGTGATTCCTATTTTCTAGAATTTCTCTATCTCTTTCCGTTCAAAAGTTATCAAAAAATTGATATTCCGCCAAATCGACTCCCATAGACTATTATTATTATATATAAAATTAAAATACTCTGGTGTAAATTTTGCTATTCTATTAAAAGTGAAACTGTTATTGAAGTGAAGCTAAATGCTGCTTGTTGAAGTCAAGTCGAGTCTAGTAACTATGGTAACACGTTGATCTGCCCCTCATCTCGCGTCAAGTGAGTTGACCTCAAAGACCTCCGTGCGATGCAATTCAATTCTACAAGCAAATGAGCGTCTCTCGTCCCCCCCCCCCCCTCTTCACTCCCCTCTCGCCAATCTTCCCCCTCATCCGCTACATCTCTCTCTCTCTCTCTCTCTCTCTCTCTCCCTCTCCCCCCCTCTCTCTCTCTCTCCCTCTCTCTCTCTCTCTCTCCCTCTCCCCCCTCTCACTCTCTCTCTCTCTCTCTCCGATGACAGATTGCTGTGACAGAACGCGTGTAATTACGACCTGTATTCCGACACGTTGTCTTGGAACACTTTTGACTGATCTTCTGAACGATGACGTACTACACGGTACAAGTCGTAGCTCGGTAATGCAATCAATTCCATCCTTTCATTCCCTCGCGTTGGTACTTGTGTGGAACGTGAAATATCACCATGTTACTTTGAAAAAAAAACGATTTAATGGTGCTCAACGACCCCACCAACAGCTAGGTTATACGGGTTATAAGTTTTTTTCCCCTGGTTTATTCTTATTGGGATTTTCCAAACTTTCCCCAAAAAAATCGGAAAACCTGTTTAACCGATTTTTCCGAAAAACAATCCCAACCTATTCTGCTGTGACACCAATATGTGGTAAAAGCGTCAAAAAGTTCCAGCCTGTATGCCGCGTACAAAATGAATAAATAAAAACAAAACATAAAAACGAAGCCTATTTTTAACAGTATGTGAAATGAAAATCTTCGGTACGCTCAAAAATTCCCGGAAATATTTTTAGCAATTTTTCTTCGGGTTATTCTCTGGGTTTTTAAAAACTTCAAATGGCGTTTTCTCAGCAGTGGTGCAACCGATTGCGCCACAAAACTTCTAACATCTAACTCGAATTAGATGAGGACACATGACTGGGTATGTCAAGTTTTAACTGAATTTGTACTTTCGTTTGATCTGTGGAGCGCGAACAAAACAACAACAACGAATTCGGTTTGTTCGAGTAGCTTGAAATCGAGTCTTCGCTTCTGGTTGGTTCTGGTTGTGTGACGTTTCTCGTCGGTCTAACAGGTTTCTCCGGCCACGATGTCGATAAAACAGCTCGAAATGTTTGCCGGTATGATCGGGCCAAACAAGTGACTGGCAATTTGCCGCAGCGCGTTTCGTGTCAATTTGTGTCGTTTTAAAAATAAATCTGAAACTTTTTTCCAGACTTGGTTTATAAATCAACAGAATCAGAATGCAACATTCGAATCAGCCAAACATCCGTTCGACTCGTTTCTAGACGAGTTTTAGCGAGGATTCAATGTGACATACTGAAAAAAATTGGTGTTCGTTTTTATGTTTTTTGTCGGTTTTCCACAGGTCAAACGGCTACAGCTATCAACTTCAAACTTTTTTTTATTATGGTTCCTCATCTAACTTAGATCTGTATGGTTTTGTGGCATTATCGGGTGGTAACTTTTATTTTTAGGAATTTTAGAAATTTCAAAAATACCTATTAGAATAACACAGCGGAAAAAAAATTATACTATCATTAAAAAAAAAATGAAATTATGCGTGAAGTTGAAATATATTTTGATACACATTTCTGGAAATTTTCAGCTTGATCGGGTCAGCCATTTTGAAGAAAAACATAAAATGTGCTAAATTGATACCACTCGAAGCAGTTTTTGCGGGTAGGCCTGGGCCGTACCTAATATACCCGTACCCATTAGGTACGGCCTGGTCTTTATACTGTTTTTGTTTACACATTCTGTTAATTTTACATTATATATTTATCATTCGTAAATACAACAGTCAAATAAACTTTAAGAGAGATGAAAGAAGATTTCGAGAAGAAGAAGATTCAAGACTTTTTCTCCCCACTGTGAATGTTTGAATTGTTTTCTACCCTGAAATTACTACCTTATTGAAGATTTGATTAAATGAGTTATCATATTTTAATTATTCTTTGGGGTGGTAAGATCACCCTTGTGGTGCCCCGTTGAAACGATCTCATCTTTCATCCATCCATAGCCTTAATTGGGGAACAATGATTTTCTATCAAGTTTCGATGTTATTAAAAAAAAAAAAATGGCAATTAGTGTTACATGTTAATGTTAGTGATCGTGTAGGATTGTGACCACTGCTCGCAGGTCACCTCTGACCCCTGGCCTCACCGTTACCTTGGCGACCTGGTATTGTTGTAGGCTGCTATATTTCAAGGTCATGTGGCGTCTAAATCATTGCTAGTGTCAACACATGCGTTTAATGATCGCGTTCTTGGCAGGCGTCGCCAGCCGGGTCGACACGCACGCTCGGCGCGGTTGTGGGATAGGGGAGACGGGCGGTCGAGACGTCGCTAGGCTGGTGGACTGGGTTGCGTCAATGAGTTTCATTCAGTGCCTAGAAACCACCGAGCGTTCGTGTTAAGGCGGCCCCAGTCGCCGTAGGGAAAAAAGTTCCCACCAGGGTGATTATTTTTGAAAATATTGTGAATGTTTATTATGGATCGACCGTATTTTAGAAGGTACTTCTCTGAATGTTGTGCAGTAGTTTCACAACAATACGTTCATCCAGAGAGCCATTACGATTGTTTATGCTTTAGTTGACATTGAAAATGGTCAAAATTATGCATCTCGCGTTACATACACCATTTGATTACTTCTTGAGATTTTTTATCGAATGTGGTTAGTGAGGGACATGTTGTTACTTACTCTACTCTCACCACTTGTATACAGTGTATTATTTCCGAGGGGTTTACAACTCGAACATTTAGTGTACACCTGATTTCAGGTGATTTCAGAGATTTCAAGAGATTTCAGGGGATTTCAGGGATTTCAAGAGATTTCAGGGGATTGCAAAAGATTTCATACTGATTTCAAGGGGATTTCAAGTGATTTCAGGGGATTTCAGGAGATTTCATACTGATTTCAAGGGGATTTCAAGTGATTTCAGGGGATTTCAGTGATTTCAAGAGATTTCAGGGGATTGCAAAAGATTTCATACTGATTATTTCAAGGGGATTTCAAGGGGATTTTAGGGATTTCAGGGATTTCAAGGGGATTTCAAGTGATTTCAGGGATTTCATGGCAAGTGTACACCTGATTTCAGGAGTTGTTAACCCCTCGATTATTTCCACGGTATAAAAACACTAATGAATGAACAAATTCACCGACGCCAATAGATCTGTCATCATGACAGTGCAGCGTAGAGACCAGTATAAATAAATTGAACAGATAAAACGCGTGTGACTAGCAGATAAAATTATGTCACGCCATTAAATCTGAATTGACCCAATTTTCCATCAGCTATTTTTACATGAAACTGCGACATGTGGTTCTTTAAGCTCTCATAACTCTGTCATGGCATGCTTCTAGAAACCAGTGCTTCTAGAATAGCGCGATATATTTATAAACTCATGATTGTAAATTGATTGCTATTGGATATGAATCGCAGAAATTACACACAAACATCACGATTGTGGAAAGGCAAAATCGTAAGCGACATTTTGTTTCGTGGTATACAATTAAGAAAGTCATTTTCATCGATGTGCAAAGTGTCGTAAGCGACATGTTAATACACTAGGAAAACGCCATATATGCGTTGTTAGACGAGCGAATAGTAATAGTATGGGTTTAAATGGGTAAAACCTGCTTCGAGTTGTACCAATTTAGCACATTTTATGTTTTTTCTTCAAAATGGCTGACTTGATCAATCTGAAATTTCTTAGAAATGTGTATCAAAATGTAATTCAACTTCACGTAAAATTTCATTCTTTTGGAAAATAAAAATATTCTCTTTCTTTTCCGCTGTTATTCTAATGGGTATTTTTGAAATTTCTAAAATTCATAAAAAAAAGTTACCCCCCGATAATGCCACAAAACTATACAGATATAAGTTAGAAGAGAAACCATATTGAAACAAAGTTTGAAGTTGATAGCTGTAGTAGTTTGACCTGTGGAGAACCGACAAAAAAACATGAAAAAAAAAAACATAAAAACGAACACCAATTTTTTTGCAGTATGTCAAATTGAATCCTCTCTAAAGCTCGTTTAATTAGGCGTGAGCACCAATATAATTTTGTTGTAAGCGACAAGGATTCTGTACATTTTGTCGTAAGCGCCAAATATGCCATGCAATTTCCCAATTAAAATAACCCTACAACCTATTTGGCCGTAAACACCTAATATGATGCTATTTCCTCAATAAAATACAAGTTCGTGTTAACTGGATGAATTTTCATGAATATCACACAAAAAAATCGAACCAGGTCCGATATTCCCCTCGTTTCCCGGATCACATGAAGTGAGCGCGTTAACCACTGCGCTACATGTGCCGGTGACCTTCTTCTTAGGTGGAAACAAGTTTTTATCGTTGTAGTTTATAAATCATGGCTCTACAGTTATTTGAAAACCTCCCCCTCCCTCATCCTCCCGCCGCCTATAACCGTGCATTCCACTTTACCCAAGCTTAGTCGCTGCTTTATTCAAGCATCCCCCCCCAACCCCCCTCCCCCACCTCGGATCAAGCTTAGGACTGAGTGCTAACCGGTCTCGCCCGCTCGGTCGCTACGTGAACACCCCGACGAGTGCTAATTGGCTTAAAACACGGCGTCCGACGCGGTAAATAATTCCCGGCCGCGGTCCAGTCTGCAGGATCGACACCGACAATCGGTAGTGCTAGCGGATAGGAGAGACGCCCGGTCGTAACACAGTCTGAGAAGCGTGGAAAAATAGCTCGACGGATTTGTCCTCGCGGTGGACTGGATCTTCTCGAGGAGATAATTCACTGTGACGTAGATAGGAGCACGTCCGTGGTCTCTCATTGGTTCTCATTGGTGGAGGTGCCGGGATCGTAGCAAGTAGTTATGAGCTTCAACCCAATGAACCATGGCGTAGCATTTTCAATGTCGACATAAGATACAAATTATCGCAGTGACTTTCTGTGTGTACATATTGTAGTGAAACTGCTTCACACCATTCAGAGAAGTATCTTATAAAAAATACGGTATAGATCCGTAATAAACATTCACAATATGTTAATTGTTATTTGAATGTAACGGTAACGTTGTGAGGTAAAATTCGATGGCAAGAATATCAAGTCTTACTGTTACATACAAGTGATCTTTCCAACGTTGATTATAAAATTCGAATCATTAGCATTTTGACAAATATTGTCTGCATTTTGTGATGTATTTGTTAATTGTGTATCTTGCACGGTTCAAGTTCTATGATCATATCTATCTGTAAACTACCCCTGGACCCCTATTCCTGAGATGAATGAGATGTGAGAAAAATCAGTGAGAAAACTATCTCATAATAATGACATATTTCATCTCATATTTTATGTGAGATACTCGTTTTCTCACTCATTTTGATTTAAATAGAAATGAGTAAATAAAAATGAGTGAGAAAACGAGTATCTCACATAAAATATGAGATGGAATATGTCATTATTATATGAGATAGTTTTCTCACTGATTCTTCTCACATCTCATTTATCTCGGGAATAGGGGTCCTGGCGGGAACTTCTTGTCCTACGGCGACTGGGGCCGGTGTCCTATTATACCAGCCCCATGCAGCCTCTGCCCTAGCATACACGCTCTGATTACTCCCGCCTCATCTCCCATCATCCCACGGGACCAACTCCTGCTCCAGGAATTAGTCTGTGCCATCCGTCTCCATGATACATCCCCACGGAGCGCATATCTCCGAGGAGCGACGTCTTTGCACCTGACGCCAAACACCTCGCGTGGAGGTTCGACCGAGGGTCTCGGTGTACAGCACACGACTGGCGAGCGACCGTCCCGAGCGGTCGTGTGGTGCGAGGCGAGACGAAGATTGAATGCGCTAGGAACTGAGAGTTGGTAGTCAAAGCCCTTGAGAAGGTGGAGATACTGTGCGTGTGCTGAAAGTAGTTTTTAATGTCATTGGGTCTTGATTTAGGCCGTTAAGGGACCACAAGGTCCCAGGATTATGTAGCATTGTATTATCATGAGTGATTTGATCCTAGACTTGTGTTCACTGAAGAAGAGTTCGTCTACCAACAAAAATAACTCAAATATCACCGCCATGTTTGTGTATAGGGCCTATCTGTTTACAAAAACCTTTTTCCCCTTCTGAATGAATGAATGTTAGGGTTTGAAGGCGCGTGGACAGCGAGGTCATTTTGTGTCTATGTTCATGTCCGTGTACTTTGCCATATAATAGTTATACAAATATAATAGTTTTAAATATGGAGAATTTCCCCATCACTAATTTGTTTCTATGTTCAAAAACCAGTGTAATTGAATGAAAAGGTTACACCTCCAAGATAATTTTATGCTCTTCAATTAATATGACATTCTATTTCAGTGAATTCAATCAGTTTTAAGAGAATGCGTTAATAAATACAAAGCATGTGATGAAATTCATTTACGTATTATCTCATAACTGATTGAATTCACAAAAATAAAATGTCATATTAATCAAAGAGCGTAAAATTATCATGGAGATTGAGACCAATTACACTGGTTTTTGAACATAGAAAACAATACTGAAGATAAATATATCGATTTGTTTAAGCAGCGTGCATGAACCAGATAGTCACAGAAACAATGAAACAAGTGCTTGCACCCCCTTAAGTCTCTAGTGCACCCCCTCTAGTGTCAAGGTTGGCTCGATTATCTGTGCTAAGTGTGCAGGGTGGTTCTGTTGAAAGCCGTGCGGGTTGCAGCCGCGAGGAGAGCCAAGGGGTGGCCGGGGCGGCGTGGTATCAGGTAACATCCCTTAATTAAAACCAGCTGCAAGTAACTGCAACTGTTGCTAGGTTACCTGACTTGAACCCAGTTAAGAGTCCACGGGAGTCGATTTAGCGGAATATCAGTTTTATTGATAACGTTTGAACGGTATGAGATATCGACATTCTGAAAACAAGGAAACAGATATTTTCAATACCTTCAAGATGGTGTAAATATCAGCCATTAGCTATTCATCTCGAATCGCCTAATTGTTTGGCGTATACCGTTAAAAATACACATTTTGCAACCGTATACGCATGTAAACTATGCGATATTAGATAAATACTTATCACTTACACCTTATGGAAGATATTAAAAATAGCTGTGTTTCCTTGTTTTCAGAATTTCGATATCTCATACCGGTCAAAGGTTATCACCAGAAAACTGATATTCCGCTAAATCGACTCTCGTGTACTCTTAACAAGACCGTCCACAAACCATTACCAGCCTTATCAATATTCATCTCGCTAATTGTGAATAGTCTATCGTGACTTTTTTTCATTTCTTCGAATTTTACTCTGATTTTTTCGATTTTTCTTATTTTTTTTTATTTTTTTGATTTGCTGTGTTTATTATATATTTTTTCTCAAAGTGTACACCGGATTTTTCTAGTCGTTAACCCCTCGGGTTCGCAGTTAGGGCGTTTGTGTTCATCACAGCCTTGTTTTCCAGTGAGCGAGTTTCTGTCGACAAATACACAATCATGGAACACTCTCTGTGAACTCTAAACGAGAAGCTCGTCCTGCGACGATATCGACTCGAGCAACAAGTTGCAGCAACAAGTACCAGCAACAAGTTGCTTGTTCCTTCTCCGGTCCTCGTATTCCTCCTTAGAGCGCATGGGAGTTTATTTAACGAAATATCAGCTTTTTCGTGTCTACGGCTACAATCCAAGTTTATACACTATTCGAACTCATTACCCCGTTATCTCATTATATCATTCACCGACGCCAATAGATCTTGGTAATCAGTAAAGTACGTTATGAAACCCAATATAAATACATAAGTCTACATGTAAATCGGTTCCGTATTGCGGTAAATGCATGTGAGTGAACTGAGTGCATGCCTAGCAGTGTGTGTGAGAGAGAGCGTCACTGGAGCGTCGCGACGCCTGACGCCGCATTCCTCGGGGGCTAATGCGACGGAGCCGGACTAGAGACTAGAGACTAGAACCCTCACACAATCAACGCTATGAGAATCGTGCTGAGCCTGGCTAGCTTCAAGAGACGAGGACTTAGATTGGATATTGTTTACTAAAAGAAGCTACCTGTCATGGCTAACTTTATAGCCTTTGTATATTTCCGTTGTTGTTAGCACAAAATCAACGAGTAGGGTACGAAATATGCCACTTTTTGCATACCAAGAGACTGTGACTTCGTTATTATATTATGTTTGTATGTATGTATGCTTTATTCAACCTTTAGCCTTCTTTCGAGGGAAGCGGTACAGCAAGATGATTACCGGTATATGATGATAACAGTAAATGATAATAATAATGTTACAAATAATAATAACTAGGAAAACGCCTTATATGCGTTGTGAGATGAGCTTAGAAGTATGGAAATGTAGAATTAAAACATTTGGTCAGCTCAATGTACATATATAGGCCGTGGATCACTTCAAAGGTTTAAAAACCGCGGCTGTCTGTTGGTATATAGACCTTGGTTTCCCAACAATGGTACCAGTGCCTTCTTGATATTATCCATTACAGATTGTGACACTTGTTGCTCACATTTAATAGTCCCTTAATTGCTTTCTTAATTGCTTTTATTGATGTGTAAAAAAGTACATTAAAAATGCGTTCTCTTCGTTATTTCACATCCGATTGTCTCACAAATCGCTTAAAATATGTATGATAGATCTTTCCAGTCTAGTCATAAAAACCAAGCCCAACATTTGTCGGTATATGGAATGAAAATCTTCGCTACGCTCATCTAAATATAATAGTAGAATTTGTCTGAAAATAATATTTCTCATGTTTCCAATATTCTAACAGTCTTGGTATGGTATGGTATACAGTTATGGTATAGGTAGTTTATCTAGACACGTGTTGTGTCAACATTGTGTGTTGTCTTGTCGACTTTGTCTCTTGTCTGTGGTTATATCGCAGTAATTAAAGTACGACAAGTAATTATAAGTTACGATTGGAAATGAAAGTTTGGTTCCCGTGATCCAGCTGAAAGGAGATGGTGAGAATGGAAAGACTTGTACGTAACTTCGCAGTCGTATTTACATATCTTCCTGCCGCTTCAGAAACTTCATTTCTCAACGTTTGAAAACAAATTATTTCATTTCTAGTCAGTTTTTTCAGCTTCTTTGCTTCCTTATATATTATTCTTATTCTATATATTTGAATATATTTTTTTGCCCTTCGTGATTTACAAAACTCGGCGGGAATGGATCATGTAACGGAGGATGAGCCAGGGTGATCAGAAGGACAAAGCATCGCGGGGGGAAATCTGAGATCATATTTCTTTCAATCGTGATTCTGAGTTTTGCGAGTCTGTAGCCAATCATGCAGTTGAATGGCAAAATTGTGGCAAAATTTTACAAAATTTAGACAATTTTCCTACAACATAATACATTCAAATTTGTGGTAACTTAAATCATACTTATATTGATGATTTTATGATTTTATATAATAATAATTTATATAACTGTATTTACTATTTTATTTTATGATATGCTAGGAGGAAAATTCTAATAAATTGTGTTGTTTTTAATGGCGTACACGGATTAAAGGGTGGTGGAGAGTTGTTGAGGCTTTAAACGGTATTTTAATCTGGGATTTTCTAATTTTATTTTTTATTATATACATGGAAAACAACCACCGCTATGAAGAGCTTTGCTTGCGGTTTAAAGTTTAGAACAGACTGGAAAAAAATTGTCTCTTTTCTCTATTTGTACATACTTGGATTTAAGGATTGGAGGGAAAAGAAACTTCCTTCGAAACTTTTATGCTACTGAGAGTGAATTGAATTGTGTTCTAAAACGACTTTTATTTCATTCGTAAAAAACATTTACATTACTTTTTCGTAGAAATACGAAGCGAATCCGAAGTTTGCATAATGAAGTTTCAACTCATTGTGATTTGCATGTTGGTTTACTAGGAAAACGCAGAATGTGCGTTGTGAGATGAGCTTAGATGTATGGACACCTAGAATGAAACATATTCTGTCAGCTCAGTCTACATCTACAGACCTTGGATACCTTCAAACGTTTAAAATAAATACCAGTGTCAAACTATCAAGCTAGAATGCGCAGTGTCAAAACTATCAAGCATAACATTGCTACCCGAAGTATAGGAAACATAACAAACACTGCAATCAAGAGTTGTTGATATATTTCCCCATTGGAGCAACACTTTTCCACTTTAAGCTGACTCCCACATATTCTGCAATATGTTATGATAACATTGGAAATTATCAATTACCCAATTCTGGGCCACAACACATACAAATAACACGTAGTGAATGGAGAGTGTTTTATAAGTTATAAGATACTTCTCTAAATGTTGCGAAGCAGTTTCACTACAATATATATTCAGACGGAAAGCACTACGATCGTTTATATGTTACGTTGACACTGGAAATGTGATGCTATGGGTGGGTCTTGCTGGCATAGCCTGGTGTTTCTTACGAGCTGTGTTTGTACGGCACAGAGTGTACTGAACGGGGTGGGGTGGGGGAGGTAACCCCTATGTCCTCGCATACAGGCTGTACGCTTGCGGCTTTGTGGGCTGTGAAAGCCTGCGTTTCCATCCCTCTCTGGGCAACAAGTTTACAGAAGGCACAGAATAGAGAACATTCGGGGATCAGAATTGTTGCAAACTATAAACTAATGAACTGATTCACGTACAATGTATAAGACCATAGATATAAACCAGGCAAACGCAGAATATGCGTCGTAAAATGAGCGAGATATCTAGATAAAGTTTAATCGAAAACTCTACACAACTTGACTCATATAAAATGAAATTCATTCGGTTACTATCGAATCTAGGGAGCCGTGAATCAATCCCTAACATTTTTGTGCTATTATTTCTATCTATTTCATTAAAAAAAACATTTATTACATTATTTTCTTCAAAGCGGTCGGTCCGAATTGCATACAAATTTTTAATAATGTGTATCATTTTCATGTTCACATTTGATGAAAATTTGAATTATATTGAAGAGATTTACTTTTTCAATTTTTTCCGCCCAACCTAATCTTATGGAGTTTTTAGAAACTTTGAGATGTCGTTTCTCAAAAATGGTTCAACCGATTTGACCCAAAAACTATACGTTTGAATTTATATACGGCCAATATAGTGCAAAGTAAGAAGTATGGAATTAATAGTGAAACTTCGAATGAAAAACTTGCTAATCACATTTCCAAATTGGTATTAATGTGTATTTCAGCGTTAGCTAATATTGTAAACAGGTTTCTCCCCGTCGCCTCGTTGTTGGAACTTTATCACGACAAGATGCAACTCGGGAATTAGATTAAATTATAAAATATACACAGAATAATTTACATTTGAAAAGCTGTGTAATCGAGTTACAGCCTGGGGGGTTGTTTCATACTGTTTCCGAAGCAGTTTTAACCTAGATTCCATGAGCTACCCGCAGTCGTCGGGCTATTCCAGTTGGATGAGTACCCGTAGGTGGAATTACAGGAGGTTTTTCAACAATTCTCATCATAATTATTTTTTAACTCACGTTTTTTTTTCATCTATTTTAATACACAGCTTATGAATAATAATAATAATATTAATGTATTTTCCACATTATACATACGGGTAAATAATAATAATAATAATAATAATCATCATCATCATTGAATTGAGCATAGTGTTGTACAAGTAATTGGTAATGCCATAGACTAAAGAGATACAAAAACAGTTCACCAAACGTTAAATCAAGATTTATCCCCACTCTTATCCCCACTCCTTTGTCTCTACCCTCCCCACACCCCTTACCCTGTAGTGCCGGCAATCACCGCTGAGAGTGCTGACTGGGTATCTTAAATCTGATTGAATTCACAAAAATATTATGTCATATTAATTATATATATATATATTTATTATTTATCTATCGCCCGGTTCCAACAAGTCAGGTCGGGAGTGTTGCACACCATCATATTGAGCCTCTCAAACAATGCCAGCTGGCCAATCCTGGCGCATCATCGTCCTCTCATTCGTTGTCTTCTTAACTTTCTACCTCCATCTTTACTAATATTCGCCATGCTTCCCGTTCTTCCCACAATCTTTCCTCTTCCACATCCTCCCATATACCTCCTTTTCTTCTCACGCTTCCACTTATCTGATCTATCCATCTCCATCAGGGGTGAGTGTGCTAGTGATGTTAACCGTGGTATTTGTTTGTGTTGCAGGTAGACCATTCGGTGGAGGAGCCATGAAGACTTGAGACGTGCAGGTCTCGAACCCGGGTCTTCATCCAGCTGTCTGTCTGTAAGTAACACGTCACTTGTTGTCCGGTTCAGGTACGCGATATGGCCGCCAGGACCCTTACCTAATACATTTGGTGCTGGACTATGATTGGTTAATATCGACTACAAGAGTTACCTGTCATGGCAACATCCCTAGTCTCTGTGTATTTCCATTCTTGTTAGCACAAAATCCCAGCCCTGATCTTGAGGTGGGCTTAGAAATGTAATGAATTATTACAGTCCAAGAGACCGTGACTCCGTTTTTACAATATATTTGAAATTTTTGGTAGCTTCTTTAGTAAACATAAACTAATGCAAGACCTAGCCTCTTGGAGCTAGCTATATAAGCCTAGGACGCTACTCATAGCACGTTATTCAGATGGTATTAGGTAAGGGTCCTAGTTTCTTGTGTTTCTGTAGCTGTGACGTCACGGTTGGTCGACTCAAGCCATTAGTGTAACAACCGCCCAAATCTCCCCAGGGCTGAATATTCCCGACGGGTGCCTTTACAGATATGAATGTTTATAACAGTGCAAACAGTTGTAAATGTTCAACACTGCAACATACAAAATCAACAAATACATCTCAAGATGCCAACAATATTTGTTTAAAATGTTAATGAATCAAGTTGGATGAACCAAGGTGGAAAGATCACTTGTATGTAACAGTAACACTTGATATTTCGCCAGTGATTTTCATCTCACAACGTACTGTTACATATAAATAACACGTAACATGTTGTGAATGTGTAATATATGAATCGATAAAGATACTTCTCTGAATGGTGTGAAGCAGTTTCACTACAATATTCACATTTCGATTTGTCTGTGAACTAACTAATATAATCTAGCATCATTCATTGGAGGGCGCCATTACTTGACTGGGTTCACTGGGACAGATAATTCCAGTGTTTCCAGTAGGTAGAATTTCTGACGCGGTGGGTTTCGGAACGCTCAGTAAATTACTCGGAGTAGGTTTCGGAATGCATCCAAGCTGTCCGCGGGCGAACTCGATTCGTTAAGTCTGCACCAGTTTACGCTTGCAGTAGATTCTGGAGGTTTCGGAACACAGCCGTATAGGGTCTACCTGATCAACAGGTCCCCCCTCCCCCCTGAAATCGACCCCCCTCCCCCCCTGAGATCGACCACCGCTCTCAACAATACCCCACTCAACAAGTTAGCTCTCCGCTCTTGTGGCGCTAACACCTTGTGGCGTCAACCAGGGACATCACAACTCTAACTAGATTTCAACGAATAATCAAGATATGTATTGCGCTAATTTTACAGACTACTAGGAATCATCATTTCAATTATAGAAATGTTAATTAACTTATTTATCCTTTTGGACCTGCTCGTTCTCTGAGTCATGACGTAGACATCACTCAATTCTGTTTATGTTTCTATACAGAATCGGTCATACTACAGAAGTCGGACTAATACTACTTATGCTATTGGTAACTTTTTGTTTCGATTTTCTGAATTGTTTTCTTATCGCTTCATGTCTTGTATTAATCTATTTCACCACGAGTGTCGCGTGTATTTCATGTGGCAGTGTTATGAAGCGGTTCCACTGCGGCCGGAAGTGTCTGCTAGTTCCAGTGTTGGGGAGTGAACTTTTATATGAACGCGTTCGTTTTTTACAAAATGAACGTGAACTTAGTAAAAGTTCCTTTTTCGGTCACGAACTTTTCAAAAGTTCAAAAGTTCGCCGGTGAAACGTTTTTTTCAAACGAGTAGTACATTTTTCCATGACGATTGTACTTGAGTGAGAGAGAAGGAGATAGACGCGGTTTTCTGACCATTCCGAAACGCTGGATTGAAAATTTTGATTGAATTGGATTGAAGTAGAAAGTTAAGTTCAAACGACTTAAAATTGTTGATAATTTTAAAAAAAATCCACTCTCATTTATCCTTCTCCTCACAGTAAGCCCTACCAATATTAGCTATATAATACTGTCCGGTGGTCTAAATTGACGTTAAAAGCAAAAAATCGCGAAATGAACTTTCACGTGAACTCATGTACTTTTTACACGAACTTGAACTTTTCAGAATAAAATATAGAAAATGAACTTGAACTTTTGAAAAGTTCATTCTCACAGTAATGAACTGAACTTTTAAAAAGTTCTTTTTAAAAAGGAACTTCCCCAACACTGGCTAGTTCCCTTGACGACTTGTTGCCCACAACCTGCCGCCTGGCGTTACGATCAAACATCACCCGCTCTAAACACTCTCTTGCATCATAACCGGACTGTTCCTGGCTTTATGCCGGCGAATATTGTTGCTATGTCGTTTTATAGCCTGAAATATTGTTACTGAGTCGTTTTATGGCCTGAAATATTGTCGCCGTGTCGTTTTATGGCGTGATGTGAGCTACACTTTGCTGAGGACTTTTAACACGGGTGGAGGTGCCGGGTCGCGTCATGGCCCCAACGCTGAGTTCACTCTCCTCGCATTTCTTGATTATAACGGATGATAGATTGCATTCGAATTTGTTGTCGCAGTGGCGCTGTGGAAGCGGGCTCGATTTTGGACCCGATGGTCACTAGTTCGAATCTCGCTATATAGTGAAACTTTTCTAACGTGGGTTTCACTATAGCTCTAGTGAAAAAAAAATAATATCAAAAATATAAATATCAAAAATGTGAAATATAATAATATATTCGTCATCGGGTAACCACTCCTGTCTGGGTTGAATATTCCACCTGAATAAACAACATTCGTTCAAATTGTAATGAAAGTCTTACATATATATAATAGTCTAATATTAGTACTTTAGCCTGGTAATTATGAGATCTTACATTGACTAAAGAAATACCCAAGATGTTCCATGTAAGTTACTTTACGAGATTCAAAACCCTTTCATTATTACCTGAAGTTACGTCAATCATCGCTACACATTGCTAGAGCACTGCTAGCAGTCAAGTTGAAGACTTGGCAAGCATCTATCTTACCGTCGACTGAAGCACAATCGCCGAAACGATTTTCATCACTCTCAGCGGTGGGTGCCGGTACTACAGGGTGAGGGGTGTGGGAAGGTTAGAGACAAAGGAGTGGGGTTGAACGTTTGGTGAATTGTCTTCGTATCTCTTTAGCCAGTGAGATCTTACAACGTGGGGAGTAGCCCTAACTGGACCCCTATTCCTGAGATAAATGAGATGTGAGAAAACAAAAATGAGTGAGAAAACGAGTATCTCACATCAAATATGAGATGAAATATTTCATTATTATATGAGATAGTTTCCTGAGATGAATGAGATGTGAGAAAATAAAAATGAGTGACAAAACGAGTATCTTACATAAAATATGAGATGAAATATGTCATTATTATATGAGATAGTTTTCTCACTGATTTTTCTCATATCTCATTTATCTCAGGAATAGGGGTCCTGGTATAGTCAAGTGCTGTTATCACCATGGTTACCGATCAGGCTGTAGCTGGTGAGTCTTGTTCTGGTGGCGACCGAGGATCGAACAGGGGACTGCCTCACGGCCGATACGACTGCTCAAAGCGTTTGTTGACGTTCTTGGAGACTCGTGAATATCAAACGTTTCGTTAATTGCCGACTGAGCTGCCGATAAGAGTTTGAGAATAAATCAAGAGAAGATGAAAAGAGTTTCCGAACAGAGAGGAAAGTTGAACGGAGTCGATGCCCGAACTGAGATTCAATTAATAACTTCTGACGTCGTTGGAATTCTAATTTATTTGAATCAATATACTTTTAATAATTTCTCTTTCATCGCGGTCGGTGTGATGAGATTACTAGGAAAACGCGGTACATGCGTTGTGAGATGAGCTTAGAAGTGTGGAAATCCAGAATATCCACATGTACAGACCTTGGATTACTTCAGACGCTCAAAAACCCTAACTGCTACTTGTTGATATTTATTCTGCAACCTGTTTCATGTTAACCTTGCAAAACCTGTTGATCCTAATATTCAATGAAATGTATGCTTTTATTGCGGTTTCTTCGTCATGTTCCGACCGATTGTTGTACAAATCACTAAAAATGTGTCCGATAGTTTTCTCATATTCAATACATTTTTCGAGCTTCTTAAGAATTTGTGTTTGTTCAGTATTTTCCCTCCGGGTTATTCTTATGAGAATTTTCCAGCCTTTCCGCATTGTTTACGGGAAAAAACGGTCTATCGAATTCTCTGAGAAACATTCCTAACGTGCCGAAAAAAGTTTCAGGTCGATTTGGTCTTTTTTCCTAACCCGCACAGTTCCATTAATTGACATTCATTCATTTTCATTCGATAGACCTTAGTCATCAGCACAATGCGTCGTTAAACCCAATATAAATAAATGAACATATGTAATGTTCTATTTTTCTGTAGGCCCTACTTTTCTAGACTTGAAAAATATCATTCATTTTACAATATTACTCGCTTTATTCAAATCGTGAAACAAAATGTAATTAATGATCACTGTTTAGCCTACTAATAGAAAGAAATGAATTGAAATAATTTGAATTTCTGTTCGATAATTCCCTCTGTTATCGCCTGTGTGTCCGTGCTTCCCTCGCCTCCCGCCAGGATCGCGCGCGTGCCTCTCCAGGATCAGGCCTGTTACCTGCAGGAATACACGGGAAGAAGTTAGGCCTATTGATTTCAGGCACCGACTGGAGGGTAGGCAACATGCATCACTCATCCAAATCATTTCTTGTCAGGACCACCAACTCAACGGTAGAAAGAAATATTCCAATATTCTAATGGAACATTTTAAAAATGCGTTCGCAATCTTCGAAATGGAGGGGTGGTGGAGGGGGAGGGGGGGGACTTGAACCACTCGTGTCCGTCCGAGACTCCAGACTTGAATCGACCGATCGGCCGTCTCCCCTACCCAGTTCCACCGTCGCGCGGGTAGTTCGATCCGGCTAAATGCGTGAGTCGCTCTAACCTGTAATCAATATGAATAAACAAGTACCTGTATTTGCATACACGTGTCACGTGGTACAAACAGGAAGAGGTTGGTGTCAGAAGCACGGGAATGTGCATAAAAACCAGGAAATACAGGATATAAACGTGCAAGTTATGCTGTGGAGGTCGTAAACTCGGGTCGCAGTTCGCTGCGAGCTTATCGCCCCCCCTCCCCCTCCCCCTCCCCCCCGCCCCGTGCTCCAGGCGATACAACGGGAGCAACAGGAGACGGAATTACGGGAATAAATCAAACGAACAGGAAACAATACTGATAAATACTCGACTGTTCATATTTCAAACGTAATATCGGGAGATCAATTCACACTGGATCAGGCCGAGTCACACTGAGTGGGGAATTAACTACATTTTGAAAACTGAATTGAATGAATGGAAACTGGATTGAAACTGAAATGGAAACAGAAAAACTTTTATGCGCGACGAAAAAGTGTGTTCACAGACGGCCGCGCAGTCTTGGTGTCAAAAGTTGATTGTTTTTTATTTAAGGCGTCCCTAGTCACCATATATATAGGAAAGAAGCAGTCCAATTTAATAGATGACATTTAATTTAATCCACGTAAGCATACCAGCATTTGTTTCATAAATGAAAATTCAAAACTATGAAAATTCGATGGAATTTCGAAATTATGCGATATGGGTTGAGCAGTCATAACTTATCATTTTGAATGTATTACAAGTACCTGTTTTCCTCCGTATCAGAATTTTGATATCTCGAACCGTTCAAAAGTTATCACCAAAACACCGCCCTTTCATGCCTTTGAATGGCGTGAATTGGCCAATTAGATGTTTAAAATTAAATAATAAGTTATGTGAAGCCAAATGGCATCACTTTGCCGCGCAGAGATTTATTTCGCTGAAATCGCCTCCTCCTCTTATCGTCGCCTAAAAACCGATTGACAGCTGTGACGTCACGACTCGCCAAGCGTGTAAACAGCACAAGACAGCATGACCTAGACACTCGAGTCGAGTCGTTAACAGCGCCGTTCATTACAATCACGTCGTTAAACCTCGTTAAACCTGGAGCTGTCGTTATGTTCTGAGACACTTGTTGTAAGCTCGCGGCCGCAACAAGTGGTCGGTCAAGACAAGTTGTGATGTAACCATAGAGCTTATAACGATAGAGAACGTACGGGACCGAATAACCGAGGCCATCATGCTTGTAGGCGCGGGGTCTGCGGGGTGCGCACATAAGTCACGTGATGCGGTGACATGCCTTCGTTACATGCTTTGCTTACGGGCAGAGCTCCGAGTCAGACCAAATAAATCACTTCTGTGCTTCTACTTCTTCCTCCTCTTCTTCACTACTTCTATCCTCTGCTTCTTCTCTTCCTACGCATTCCTTCCACCATTCTCTATCCTCCCATCTCTCTTCTACCACTTGACTCCATTCTTCCCCTCGGTTCCCCTTACTTCCTGCCACCTCTGTCTTGGTCTTCCTTCGTGGTTCATCCTGCGTTTGCCTAGTTGATATATAATGTAACATGTATGCAACGTCAATCGATCAATGAAAAACACGATACTACTTCAGATCTTCAGGAATGTGACCGCGAGTGTACGTGTGCTCGTACAGATGCTTGTGCAGGTCGTTAACGGGTCGTTGAAGTGCACGCCGTACCTCGTGTCACTGTGAGGAGGGGTGAGAGGGAAGGGGGGTAGTTATCTGCGATACTTGTTGCTTGCTGATCTATTACCGTACCAGACCATTATATCTAATGAAGTACCATTACACAGGCCAGGGCTGGCCAGCTCCAAGGGACCAGGACTGTGATTGGTTGATGTTCACTGAAAGAGCTATCTACCATGGCAACATGTCTAGTCTATGTATTGCCGTATTTGCCGTGGTTATCAGCATAGCCTCTTGCAGCTAGCTGGCCTGACACGTTATTTCAAGCGGTTTATTAGGTAAAGGTTCCGGACTGTGATTAGTTGATGTTCACTGAAAGAGCTATCTACCATGGTAACATGTCTAGTCTATGTATTGCCGTATTTGCCGTGGTTATCAGCATCTAGCCTCATTGGAGCTATAGCTGGCCTTTCACTTTATTTCAGGCGGTTTATTAGGTAAAGTTTCCGGACTGTGATTAGTTGATGTTGTCTGAAAGAGCTATCTACCATGACGACGTGCCTAGTCCCGCTCGTGAGGCTGCGTGGGAATGTAGCGAGTCAGGTATACTAGGACTGTGATTGGTTGATGTTGACTGAAAGAGCTATCTACCATGGCGACGTGCCTAGCCCTAGTCTTGAGGCTGCAAGTCAGGTATCGTGGTGTGGCTTGAGGGCGTACAGCTCGCGTGTAGAGTCATCATCCAACACACAAACAGAATGGAACTGAAGCTTCGCGACTATTGTTCTGTCGTTGTTCGTGAAACAACAAAGTAAGATGAAACGCACTTTTAATTACCGGAACTGATGTGAACAACCAATGATGACAACCTCAGTGACAAGTTGTTCGAATCAAAACGTACTTTATTCATTCATTATTAACTACGAAAACTTGACATGAAACCATTATTTCCAATCAAGAGCACATATAGGAGTCGATTTAGCCGCCCCGGTGGCTCAGTCAACTATCGCTAGCGGTGGTAACTGAAGTCACTGTTGGGCGTGGGTTCGAGTCCCGCATAAGGCAAGGGTTTACGTGAACGTCCTTTCACCTATCATCACTCCATAGTTTCATAATCATCTGCTCATTCGTACCCCCGTATACCCTAACTGTTGGTGGGGTCGTTAAGCAAATACATGTATATATATACCAACTCTGCCGTTTTCTCCCCATCTATGTGTATCTTCTCTAATGATCACATTTCGTATACGTCACTCGCCGCATGCGGTTGGGTTTCGCACGAAAAAACGCGTCCAATTATTGCCGCTTACATTGCGTTGGCTGGAAACCTCCGCGTGTTTCCACAAGCCATGCCCGGCAGCGCTGCGTTGTCAACAACGACCGATTGGGGAACTAAAACTTGGCTACACGGTTATTCTCGTCATTATCTTGAGTATCAAAGCAGAGCCGATAAAGTAGCATAACTACTGCTTTATCGACTCTGACAAAGCATTATAACTTTTTTATGTTGGGTTCAACGACACACTGTAATGATAGCGAAGATCTATTGGCGTAGGATGGATGATTAATGAGATGAAGGTTCTTGGGTAATGGGAAGGAAGCGGTCGTAGCCTATATTGTAGGAACCATCCCGGCATTAGCCTAGACTACAGAGGAAAACGGAACCTGTAAAGATGGTCGGCGGCGGAGATCGAACCAGGTCCCATATCCTCCTCATCTCCCAGATCACAACTATACTTGTTTCCACGAGAGATGCAGGTCGTCTACCAACATAAGAAACACAAATATCACCGACATGTTTGATATTTCCAGGGTATTATGATATTTCAGGACGAGGTTCACGATAATAACCGCGACTACATAATTATTACAAAAGCGTTGAATCTTTGGTTGTTACTACATTCAGTAGAAATTTTAGAGCCTCTGGACAATTTTGGTTTTTCAAGTATTTCGCCTCCGGCTTATTCTTAAGGGGATTCTCCATACTTTGCAAATTTTTTCCGGAAAAACTGTTCAACCGATTTTTCTGAAAAACAATCTCAACCTATTCTGGTATAACACCAATTTGAAAAAAAAAGTTTCGAGTTGATTGATTTTTTTCCCTGAACTTTATGCCGCGTACAAAATTAGACATAGTAAGAAAAAAAAAAGAAAAAAAAAAACAGTCAAAATTTTTTGGTATATGGAATGATAATCTTCGCTACGCTCATCTAATCACTGAGTGTAATAATAACGAAGTCCTTAGCTCCGTGGAACCGGCGGGAACTACTCCTGATTCCGCCATGTTGCTTTTCATTGTGATCCTCGACATTTTGTCCTCAAGTGCTCCATTGCCACTCTTCACGCACCAATGTCGTCACTAAAATCAGGCCTATCACCACGAGATATAATATTCATAAATACGAGTTATATTATCAGTCATTATTCTTCGGGATTGTATAAGATCGCCCTTGTGATGCCCGGTCCGAACGACCCTACCCTCCACCCTTAGCCTCAATTGGAGAACAATGATGTTGTATCAAGTTTCTACAAACACTCTTGTCCGCTAGACGTCACGTGAGCCTAGCCGAGTGACTCTATCCCCTGAGGAGAGCGTGACACTTCAGTGTGGATGACGTCACCAAGTAGAGGCGCGGACAGAGACAGAGAGATGCGTGACTGGAGAGGGTGACGAAGACAGAGCTATTGTCTCGAGGACACTGTTGTTCGCTAATTGTAAGCAAACAGAGGCGTGTGAGAGAGAGAGAGAGAGAGAGAGAGAGAGAGAGAGAGAGAGAGAGAGAGAGAGAGAGAGAGAGAGAGGTCAAGTGTTTTGTAGATGTGACAGTATTGAGAGGAGGCCTACTTGACAGTCCCAATTAGCGAATTGCGACAAGAAAAGTAAATTCATTTTAAATTGATCACATTCCTCCAACGTCAGTCGACAAGTTGTTGAATAAGACGTGACATCATCGTTGTTCGTTGTTTTGACACGGCAATATCGCCCTTGCGGTACCCCGTTCGAACGATCCTACCTTGTCGCTCTCAGCCTTAATATAGGCAACATGCATGCATGACCAATGTTGTTTTCAACGAATGTGGCAGTCAGAGAAGTAGAAAAAAACGATGGATCAAACTTGAAAAACATTGAATATACTTGAATCAAAGACAACTTGTTGGTTCGACACGTGCTTTTGAGAGGTTCTTGTCACGGCCGATAAGAGGTCGTGACGGAGTGGCCGATAGAAAGCACTGATAGAGAGATGTTGCGTGAACCCGTGACGTGGTGATCCGGGAACAGGGCGTGTTCCTCCCATGCGATCCTGAGGGAGCACGAGGGGAGAGGTCTGATGAAATGATAACTGTTGACGCAAAAGCGTGGTAGAGATAGCGGACTGTAATTTGATGTAATGTGATGATCAATTTCATCACATTCTCTTCGTTCATTGACGTATTTTCTTAACATTGATTGACTGCACAAAAATAGAATGTCATATTAATTAAAGAGCATGAAATCATCTGGGAGATGTGAACTTTTCATTCAATTGGGCCTGCACTGGTTTTTGAAAATGGAAAAAATAGTATAGACGAATTTCTCTATTTTTATAAGAACCCTGCACTCTCGTTAATCTCGCGCAGTCGCAGTCACAGCCTGTATAAACCACTTGCTGCTGTGCGCTAGAGAGAGAGGTCCGACTGTATAAACCACTTGCTGTGCGTTAGAGAGAGAGGTCCGACTGTATAAACCACTTGCTGCTGTGCGCTAGAGAGAGAGAGGTCAGACAGTATAAACCACTTGCTGCTGTGCGTTAGAGGTAGAGGTCCGACTGTATAAACCACTTGCTGTGCGGTAGAGAGAGAGGTCCGACTGTATAAACCACTTGCTGTGCGTTAGAGAGAGAGGTCCGACTGTATAAACCACTTGCTGCTGTGCGCTAGAGAGAGAGGTCCGACAGTATAAACCACTTGCTGTGCGTTAGAGAGAGAGGTCCGACTGTATAAACCACTTGCTGCTGTGCGTTAGAGAGAGAGGTCCGACAGTGTAAACCACTTGCTGCTGTGCGCTAGAGAGAGATGGAGATTGTCGCGAGAGCACGTATCTAGCACTTCATTACGACTAAACGATCCGAAGGGTTAACAAAAGATCCACCAGAGCGTGCTGGTTGGGTTGATGCAAGCCCAAGGGAGCCGATTCAGCAAATAGCTATTTGTTGATAACAACGCTAAATTCTAATAAAGAGAGATTTGTTTGTTATACCTTTCAAAATGATATGAAATAAAATTATTGATCTTGGATTAGTAACATTTTCACAGGGGACGCAATCCTGGACGATTTAATCCGGTTTAAGTGATATAAAAAAATAAACCGAAAACAACAGCGCTAAAGCAGTATAGGATAATGTATAGGAACCTTGGGTGAAACCAGAAAAGTGGGCCCAAGCGAGGGGTTTACAACTCGCAAATTTGGTGTACACCTGATTTCAGGTGATTTAAGAGATTTCATGAGATTTCAGAGGATTTCAATGGGATTTAAGTGATTTCAGGAAATTTTAAGGGGATTTCAATGGAATTTCATTGCAAGTGTACACCGGATTTCAGGAGTTGTCAACCCCTCGGACCCAAGTGAGCTTGTGTGTTGGTCGATTCGGATCGGAGCGAGCATATGTCGCCAGTCGGTCGAGGAGTATCTCGGTTAGTAATATCGAGGGGTTAACGACTAGGAAAATGAAGGGCACTCATTGAAAAAAATTAAAAAATGAATAATAACGGAAAATCCAGAAAAATTATAAAATCCAAAAAATCAGAGAAAAATATTAAGAAAACGAGAAGGCACAAAAATGAAAAAATTGAGAAAAATCGAAAATATCATCAAGAGAAAAATCATTAAAAAAAAAAAAAAATAATAATAAGAAAAAAGTCAAAAATAAGGAAATATCCAAAAAAATCAAAAAGATTATGGAAAATCAGAAAAATCACATAAAATCACGGAAAAATGAAACGAAAAATAAATAAATGAGAAAAATTGGAAAAATTGAAAAAAAATCAGGTGTATACTAAAATGTCAAGTGTTTACCCCTCGAGTAATCTGTATACCTATGGTGCCATGAACCGTTGGCCCGATGAATAGCGGACGATTCCAAGCACCACGTCTTGCATAGGGTCTTGTTGGGGGGTGTCTTCTGTCCTCAAAGCGGTGATCTCGCTGTGTTGACGAGCTGATGGCGGCGTGCAACACCTCCCCGGGGAACACGACGCGCAGCTGATTGCTCGAGACAAGAGCTGGAGGGAGAGAGAGAGAGAGAGAGAGGGTGAGAGAGAGAGAGAGGGGAGAGAGAGAGAGAGGGGAGAGAGAGAGAGAGAGAGAGAGAAAGGGGGTATAGAGAGAGAGAGAGATATGGGGTTTTATAAAGAGGGAGGGAGGGAGAGGGGGGTGAGAGAGAGAGAGAGAGAGAGTGAGAGAGAGAGAGAGAGAGAGTGAGAGAGAGAGAGAGAGAGAGAGAGAGAGATATGGGGTTTTATAAAGAGGGAGGGAGGGAGAGGGGGTGAGAGAGAGAGAGAGAGAGGTAAGTGTTGAGAGGGGGTGAGAGTAAGAAAGGAGGTAGAGAGAGAGATATGGGGTGTGTTATAAAGAGGGAGGGAGGGATAGGGAGAGAGAGAGAGAGAGAGAGGTAAGTGTTGAGAGGGGGTGAGAGTAAGTATAAGTAAGTAAAGACGTAGCTGGAATTAACGCCAGCAATAAAAGACAATTATATTGTTGAAAGTAAATAGGCTGGGATTTATCGCGTGGAGATTTCCGTGGTTAATCTTCGTGAAGAGTTCTCTGTTCTTTGTTTGCGCTCGCCGAGAGTAATCGCAGCTGTTCGCCTTTTAGCCGCCGAGTGAGCGTAAGTAGCCGCAATAAGCTCGCGTCTCAGCTCCTGGCAAGGGCACGGACCTGGACCTAGGCTGATCGATGTGCGTCCTGAACTCGCTGATTGCCTCACACCTTATATATAAGTACTGATGATAAATATTGTTGTTAGACGAGCTTTAGCGAGGATTCAATTTGACATTTGACAATTTGACATAGTGCGACAGTTAGAACGATAGTAGTGGGAAGTATAGTAACAACAGAGAGAGAGAGACCCCGCGTTTTAAACGCGGGGCTGAGGCTAGTTTCATAAGATACTTCTCCGAATGTTGTGAAGCTGTTTCACTACACGATTTCCATGCGGAAAACCACTACGATTGTTCACATGTCACGTTGACACTGGTAATGTTACGCTGTGGGTGGGTCCCCCTTAAACTGAGAGAAAAAAAGCGAGAAGGATTATAATCCGTCTCCAGTACTGAATAGTAGCTGTCCTTCTATCTCGGAAGAAACGTATTTTCAGATTGGAAAAAACAGAAAACAAATGAAAGTCTTTCCTTTTGATCAGCTAGAAAGTTTCGAGTTTGTTTCCACGCGGCTTGCCAGACGCGAGCCATGTAGCTGACTGATTGGGAAAACCCGAGCAATAATGGCTCAAAGGGAGTTGATTGCGATGATTTAACGTCAGCAAAAATGACAATTGCTACTCGGGTAAACGCTAGTAAGACCTGGGAATTACTTTGTGCCAGAAAAATCAAGTTGAGCGAATTTATTATTATTTTTAATTTTTTTCCTCAACATCGAAACTTGATATATATATTAACTATATATATATATAGAGTTGATTAAATTAGATGACCGTATAGCGAAGATTTACATTCCATATACCGAAACAAATTGGAATTCGTTTTTTTAATATAATTTTGAACGCGGTATTACAGGTCTCAGGAAAAATGACCAATCGACTTGAAACTTTTTCTTCAAATACTAGAACAGGTTGGAATTGTTTTTCAGAAAAATTAGTCCTTCGGTTTTTCCGTAAAAAAAATCGGAAAACTTTGAATATCCCCATGTATCCCAACTGAACTGTTGATGTTCGAAATTGTAGTTTTTATGGATATGAGGATCGATATTTTCTTGAGTCGATTCTTTTTACGGTCGTTCGATATAAATCGTAACAACCGGAAGAAGATGAATCGCAATCGCAGTGTAACTTCCGGTAGAATCGTAATTTTGGCCGACGAAAGTTGGAAGTCGAGTGAATACGGTGTCGTGAACCGCCATCTTTTTACGTGAATACTGGCTTGTGATTGGGCAATTGGGAAAATCGTGTCGGACAACAAGAAAAAATCGGAACTGGAAACCCTGGTTAACCGGAGGGATAATGCTTAAAAACAAAAATTCTTGAAAAGCTCTTGAATGTTTACTGAATATGAAAAGAACCATCAAACACATTTTCAGTGAAATGAACCAAAATTGTATGAGATATAACGAAGAAGATGCAATGAAAATATACTTGAATATTAGTATGAATGGGTTTTGAAAAGCGGATTTGCTACAGGTTGCACTATGAATACCAACAAGTGGCAGGCAGAGGGTATTTACACGTTTGAAGTAATCCAATGTCTGTAGATCTGGATTGATCGACAGAATGTTTCATTCTGGATTTCCATAATTCTAAGCTCATCTCACAACGCATATGCTGCGTTCCCCTAGTGTATATATATATATATATATATATATATATATATATATATTATGACTATATATTGAATGTATTGACGAAGGATGAGAGGAACACAACGCTGTCGGCATCGTCACTAATACACGTAGTCCAGGCAGTCATCGACAATCTAATTGCATTCTATTCTGATCAGTATTGCAATTACAAACATAATCAATTGCAACAGACATAGGGTAAACGGGGTACTGAGGGCACTACCCCCCCCCCCCCCCCCCGACCCACTACCTGGGATTGAAGTCAGAGAATCTATTATAATAATGATGAGTTGAATTATTCTCCAGATGATGAAGGGCATCGGAAGACAGATTCTTTGCTTATAAAAATAGAGAAATTCACCTTCGACAATTTTTCTCCATGTTCAAAAACCAGTGTTATTGAATGAAAAGTTCACATCTTCAAGATGATTTTATACTCTTTAATTAGTATGACATTTTATTTGTGTAAATTCAATCAGTTTTGAGATAATATACGTCAATGAATCTCATCACATTCTTTTTATTCAATGACGTATTATCTTGAAACTGGTTGAATTCACTGAAATAGAATGTCATATTAATTAAAGAGCCTAAAATAATATTGGAGGTGTGAATTTTTCATTCAATTACACTGGTTTTTGAACATGGAAAAAAATTAATGAAGGCGAATATTTCTCTATTTTTATAAGCACCGTGCATGAACTTGAAGTGATCTGTCTTATAATAATGTTAGTTCGATTGTTTGTGTAACTGACACTTCGCTAACTCGACTCTCAGCGCTCTGCTGTGAGAGGTAATGGACTTGTTCAAGCCAATTAAGGGTGAGGATAACGATGTTATTGGTTGTGACAGTGTAACAGAATCGGGCCAATCACAGCTCTCCACTGAGGCGCATATCGAGCTGTTTGATGCACTTTAAACTGCAATTAACTGCATTTATCCTCGAGCACACATGCAACCTGCCGGGTCGACACGGCCGGTCGGCGAGGCGGGACGCCCGGTCGCCCATGCTGGGAGTGCATGCATGATGAAATGCAATCACGTCAAGCTGAGAAAATCTCTCGTATTGACAAACGTGTTATCAAAGCTTTATTTGAAGTCGGATTTTACAAAGATTTAAATGAAGTTACCAACATTATATAAAGTAATCATTTGTTTAACACATTGCTAATTATGCTTTATTTATCAATTTTTAACTCCGTGTTGGATTAATCAAAATACCTCAATGTTCATGTTTTGTACAACAGTCTAATTAAATGGTGTTTTTGTCTTATAAGATTTTATTGCTAGAAAGACTTGCATGTTGGCTATTCTGGAGTGGCCTGTCGTTACCCTCCGTAGCTCGGTCAACTAAAGGACCGCTTTATAGAGACTATAAAATCACCGTTGGGCGTGGGCTCGAGTCCCGCATTAGGCATGCGTTCTTGCAAACGTCCTTTCACATCATAGTTTCATTATCACCTGATCATTCGTATCCCCGTCTAACCTATCTGCTGGTGGGGTCGTTTATCAAACAATCATCAATCAGTCTGATTTAATCTGAACCGCAACCAATCTTCAAACTACATCTGGCCAGTGTTGAATCCAGGCATACCTGCGGGGGGGCTTTGCCCCCCCCGCGGCTCGTCGTTTGCCCCCCCGAGATAAGAACATTAAGCACTACAGTGTATTTTTTGAGAAACTTGTATTTTGGGTTTTAAAAATATTTGTGAAAATTAAAAAGTATCAGGAATTCACAATTTATTACTAAGGGGAAAAAATCTGGATGTAATCTATAGTATTGTTATTTGTCATTCTGGCCGTGAATCCTGGTTAGTGACACCTCAAATATCAGAAGTGGCTGGAGTGGAGTCAATTCCATATGGATCAGTCGAGTGTACACTACCGGTACCCGTTATATTGTAATTACCTCTTATCACATTATTATGAATTAGTAGCATAATCGTTTCATAATAAACTGACTTGAAAATTGAAAAAGTGCGTATTTTAATTTGTATATATATATAGGCCTATAGGCCTAAGGTTATCATGCTTAATTTTGTGTACGTATCCCTTGCCCCCCCGGAACACACAAAAGCTCCCCCGCAACAAAATCTCTGAATTCAACACTGCTTCAAACTACATCCGGTCCCACGAATAGCTACTTGGTTTATATCGTGACAAATAGAATGATCAAATGATGTCTTATTGAAAGTATTGATGCAGCATACAAATCACCCGTTCTCTATCCTCAGCACGCGTCCTGTGCTAATGGCGCCTTGGCATTGCTTTAATAGCTTCATAACAATCAATTAGCTCGTTTTAAAAGCTATTAACTGCTGTTAAGGCGCGTTATGTTTCTTGCCTCCTTATTCGGGCTGACGACAACACCCGGAGGTCGCCGTTAACCTCAACATCGCTGTCGTGTGGCTGTCATCAACTGGCACAGGGACGTTCAACAAGTCAACATTTACCGGAAGATCGCCCTTGTGGTGCCCCGTCCAAACGATCCTATCTTTCACCCATAGCCCTAATTAGGGAATAATAATTTTATATCAAGTTTTGATGTTATTCAAAAAAAAAAATTGAGGGTATGAAATATCAAAATCTTAATACGTAGGAAACACAGATATTATCAATATCTTGAAAAATATTTTACTTATATTTCATTATTATCAAGCGTATACAGTTGATTTTTTTCTGCCGTTTACGGTTGGGAATTATATGATATAAGTTCAATAGTTCTAACTTCTACACCATCTTGAAGGTATTCGAGATATCTGTGTTTCATTCCCATTAGAAGTTTGACATCGTTTACAGTTCGAAAGTTATCTCCCGACAACTAATATTTGTGTAAATCAACTCCCAAGGACTCCTGACCGTGTGAGCCGGACGGACGGGCTACATAGCATATGCGCGAGTAATTGTTGATCTCGCTTAAACATATGGACCATCAGTCTTGTTCCAATATCCTAGGAATCGCCCGGGGATGTCTGTGATGCAGCTTATGATCCATTAGTTCTAGTTTTAACAAGGGAAAACCATGATAGATGGACCGACGCCTCATTACTATACATATGAAACCAGAGCTTATGCGACAAATGCTCAGACTTCCCCACTAAAAACCCCGAGTGGTTTGTCCCAATTAGCGAGTCCGACTCGGCAATCTCATTGTACCTTCTTTATTAAGCTGATGCGATCCTTTGCGAAACAAAACAAATACACGCTGGTCGAAACAGCCGAGCGGTAATGCTATGTGATAGGGGGGACGGTCGCTCGGAGCCGGCTAGAGGGTGCTGTGTGTGTTGGAGGTTCGAACCCCCCGAGCGGTGATGGTGTTGAGTAGGGGGGACGGACGATCGGGAGCTGTGTTGCGCCGGTATGATGCTCGTGATTGTAATTGATGTAGTTTTAATTGGCACGTTTTGCGTGTCTGCATTGTGATATGTTTGGCATTGATATATTAATTAGAGAAGTGCTACGTGTGCGGTTAGATGATCGATCGCCGTGTGAGCTTCATTCATTATTTTATTTAAAAATGCTTGAATGACAAAAATGGAAGCCAAATAATTTTAATTTGGATGACTTGCCTGTCTAGTATAGTATCTATACTTGATAGTTTAACGACGGTGTACGTTGTTTTCGGTGTATCGCCGCATACACTTTTTTTCCAAGTTTTTTCGGTGTTCGTTATTTTTGATGTACGTTTTTTTTTGATGTACGTTTTTTTCAGTGTATGATTTTTCGGTGTATCCGCGCATCCCCTAACGACGCACTGAAATTAAACCCAATTTAAACCCAATATAAATGAATTAAAAACATCTAAATCTCGATACACCTCACTGAAGGCCCAATTGCGGCTGAGGATGAGTTGGTAAGACTGTTGGAAGCGGCACCTCTTGGCTGTTTCAACACTTCGAGGCGGTCTTTGTCAACAATAGAAATAACTAACTCAGAACTATTTTAAATATGAAAACATATGTCGAATAAAATGATGACTAAAAGTGTCAAGTGTACTTTTGTGGCTCAATTCCCCCCCCCCCCCCCCCCCCCCTCATGGATCCTATCGTGGCGGCTCCACACAGCTTCCTCGCAACAATTGATTCGTCTTCTTCACGCTCTATTCCTCATCTCGGCCAATCAGTCTGCGCTAATCACTCGACAAGGCTCGCTCGTCAGTCTCCTGCCCTGCCGGGACATTGGCGGCCGGGGGTGTCGGTCCTCCATGTGACACGGGTCATGTGAATACATCATCCGTCGTTCCCTGGAGACGCAATTACCTTCCTTGTTAACAGGAGAGAGAGAGGGAGAGAGAGAAGATTACGCCTGTATGTAGGCTGTACCGCAAGACGTGACGAAATGCCGTATAAGGCTCTTGGTTGACACGGCGTGTTTATGGCTCATTGAAATATGTATTGACAATTACTTCCAAGCAAGCTGATGCATGTTCATCTCAGAGCCGGTAACAACAAACTGAGGATTAAATATTCATTAGTTAATTATCACTTTTAAAATATACGCAAGGGTTATATAGCACGTCAATTCGCTATAATTCTTGCTTAAGGCGTCCCCAGTCACCATAGGGCAAAAAAATCCCGCCAGGGTGATTTTCACAGATTTGAATTATCATAAAACTTGAACAGTGAAAGATACAAACTTCTGCTTATGTGCAGGTTTCACAAGAAGTATCGAAGTTTAGGTCGGTTGGTTCTTAGGACAGTCAAGTCTTAGTCCAGTTGGTACCGGGGGCGTGATAGCGTGACAGTTCTGTCCCGAACTGCGGGTGAAGCTTGGGACGGTTCGGGACGGTTCGAGACGGTATGGGATGGTTTGCGTAGAAACGATATCTAAAAGCTCTTGTCGTCATTATTTAATTATTCTATTCACTATATCATCATTATCGATCTATTTCGAGTGTAGTTATTAGTTCAAGGCCTCGCCACCGCAGCACTTCCGTGCAATCCCTAGACTACAGAGGGAAACCATGAAAAACCCCTGTAAAGAGGGTCGGCGGCGGGGATCGAACTGGGTTCGGAATTCCCCTCGCCTACCAGATCACATGAAGCGAGCGCGTTAACCACTGCGCTGCATGTGCCGGTTTGGATTTTTTTTTTTTTTTCAATTCAATTACACTGGCTCGTGAACATATAGAAAAAAATATATAATAATTTCTCTATGTGTATAAGCACCTTGCTCGCACCTCACTGGTTGGGCGGAAGACTCCTCCCATCCCTCTCACATTGGTCACTATCCAGATTATTATTATTATCATTGTTTTTAATAATAGAAATATCTTATTACAGGTCCTATTACATAATTGATTATTTTGTTAGGATTTACAGACATTTTTGTACAATATAAAAAATTCAAATTTGTGGTAAAATAATAATTAAAATGATGATTGTATTTCAAAATAATTTATATAACCATTATACTATTCTATTTTAGTATTCTATTTTCTATTTCATAGTATGATATACTATGATATGCTAGCTATGATATACTAGGAGTAAAATTTTCAAGCTGGAATTTTTGGCTTCAAAATTATTTACGTAAGTCTATTCTATTTTTGAGTTTATTCATCATCAATTCCGGATCACAGTCCTCTGTATTACCGGTAGCTTGCAAGAATTCGTCAATGGAGTAGACTTAACTTTTAATAATTAAAAATGTCTCAAGAATTTTCATGATAGTTTGTAGTCCTATAGACGATGTATTTTTCATTGACGTTGGTAATTTATTAAAAAAAATTATGTTAATGAAATTAGAGTTTTGTTGAGCAAATTTTGTACTAAATTGATCGGTATGCATATTTGTTCTCTTCCTTGTACCGTGAGTCGGTACATCTGCGTTCGAGTTTCAAGATTCAACACGACAATGTGATGACGAGACCAAGTCTACTTCTTGGAGCAGCACTTTTTGGAGGACGAGTGCGAGCAGGACTCCGACGAGGACGAAGAGCAGGACTTCGACGAGGACGAAGAGCAGTTGGGGACGTTGACCTTGACCTCGATGGTCTTCTCCTTACTCTCCTCGGAGGAGGAGGAGGAGGAGGAGGATGAGGAGGAGGCACGTGCCAGCTCCAGCGCGATGTTGATCGTCTTCTTCTTCTCCTCCGACGAGCAAGACGAGGAGCTAGAGTCACAGCACACATGCACGTCTTGCGGCGGGCTGTAGTACACTTTGGGCGAGCTATAAAGCTTGGGCGTGCTATACAGCTTGGGCGTGCTATACAGCTTGGACGTGCTATACAACTGAGGGGGGTTGTAAGCTTGAGGCTGACTGTACACTTGGGATTGGCTGTAACTTGGCGGTTGATTGTAGGCGGTGGGTGCATAACTAGTGCATTGCACCTGTTCAAACAAACGAACAAAATATTTACTATATATATACAACATGTGAAATATATATACAAATATATTTTATTAACACACTGTATGTTGATTTGGAAACTGATCAATATCTTTATACTTTCTATAAGTAAGTTTGCCGCCCCGGTGGCTAAGTCAATTATCGCTAGCGGTAGTAACTGAAGTCACCGTTGGGCGTGGGTTCGAGTCCCGCATAAGGCATGGGTTTTTGTAGACGTCCTTTCATCTATCTTATCTTCATCGTTTCATTATCATCCGCTCATTCGTACCCCCGTATAACCTGGCTGTTGGTGGGGTCGTTAAGCAACATTAAAAAAAGATATATATATAGGTAAGTTTAAAGTTATTATACTTGAGGGGAACCCACCCAAAGCTCAACATTTTCAATATCAACAAAACATACAAACGATCGCAGTGACTTTCCGGAAGAACGTATTGCATTAAAACTGCTTCACAACATTCAGAGAAGTGCCTCATGAAAAATTGTCAATCCATGATAAATATTCACAATATGTTATTTCCATGTACAGTACATTATTTGCTTAACGACCCCACCAACAGCTAGGTTATACGGGGGTACGAGTTAGCAGGTGGCTATGAAACTATGAAGTGATGATGAGTGAAAGGACGTTTACAAAAATCCATGCCTTATGCGAGACTCGAACCCACGCCCAAGCGTGCCTCAGCAGACTGAGCTACCGAGGGCGGCTGTTATTTCCATTCGGTAAGTCGTATTGGGTCACACGAACTCGTGATGGGCTGTTAGGAAGTGAAGGCAAATACACATGTCAATGTGTAATACACATCTACATGCACCATTTGATCACTTCTTGAGATATTTCATCGTGTGTAGTATTGATGTGTTCGTAAAACAACTGGCTTGGGCTAAGCTATCAATAAACAGTTCAACCGTATGCGTTTGGCAAACAAGATCAGGGAAAGTCATGTATTTTGTTTCCGTAAATCGAGGTAACCGAAACTATTTACTTGTATCAAAACGGCAATAGGTTTGCTGATGAAATTTATCTTAGCTGATAGAGGAAGGTTTAGTCGACCTCTTGATCAATTTTTATCTCCATGCTAGCTATCTAATGGTTTCAGTGTATATAACGGTTTTACGTAAATTTTCAACTAGTTTTTCCAAAATTTTCATGGCATTTTCAACTTTTTTTTAAATTCCAAAATTTTAATTCTTCTACTTTAACCTTGATACATCCATAAATGATCAAATATATGATACATTTTTGTGGGTGGATTCCCCTTAATCAAGTGTAATAATTACCAGTGTCCCCGAGAAGAGAGCAGCCACCACGACGGAGGCGAGCAGGGACTTCATGTCGTGTCTTGTCGTGTCTTGTCGTGTCGGCTCGTGTCAGCTCGTGTCGGCTCGTGTCGGCTGTGGGAGCTGAAAGCGGACTAAACACTTGACCCCACCGGTCCTGTCTTTAAACGGCGCCTGATCGTGACGTTTCTTGCTACACCGTCATAACTTTGCCGAGTTGCACTTCTCATGCAACAGGTAGGCCTATGCTTAAGGGGGCATGGCATGGGATAAATATTCGTCTGGCCTATGACAATACAATATGATTTTGAATGGATATTATCAGTTGTGAGAAATCAAATTTTTCTAAAAGTGAGAGAAACTTGACAAAACCTCTGTGTCATTAGAATAATTTGGTTTGAAATACAGTATTCTTCAATGGGGTGCGTGCAAGGGGGGTTATCAAAATAGAGAAATGCACCTTCACTACTTTTTTTCTGTGTTCAAAAACCAGTGTAATTGAATGAAAAGTTCACGTGTCCAAGATAATGTTATACTCTTCAATTAATATGACATTTTATTTCAGTAAACACGATCAGTTTTAAGATAATACGTCAATGAATAAAAAGAATGTGATGCAATTCATTGATGTATTATCTTAAAACTGATTGAATTCACAATAATAGAAAGTCATATTAATTACAGAGCACAAAATTATCTTATAGATGTGAACTTTTCATTCAATTACACTGGTTTTAGAAAATGGAAAAAAATGGTGAAGATAAATTTCTCGATTTGTAGGAGTCGATTTATCGAAATATCAGTTGTTTGCTGACAACTTTTGAACGGTGTGAGATATCAAAATTCTGATTCTGAGGACTTACAGCCACCTTTAATAACCACATGATGGGGAAAGTTATAGCTATTCAACTAATATCCCATAATTAACAACCTTATGAAGCTGAAACGAACACTTTGTTTAGATGTATACGCTTGGGGTAAATTTAACATTTTGCCCTCAACGTTTTCTAGGACTAGCAGGAATTCCTCTCTTCTTTCTTCTTTCATAGCAGGACCTCAACGATACTCAGACTAGAATAATTTTATCTATATCATATAAAAAACTTTTTCATTTAAAAATGATTTTATCAAATAAACTTTCCAACAAAATACTTTAACAAATATTTTTAAAAATCTTCTAAATTAATAATAAATACTTGAATATGAAGCTCTATCATGTTGGCTATAAGAATAAAGGTATAAGGTATAAGCCGCTCTAAAAAAGATAACAATCTCAGGGTACGGATTATTGCGTATTTTTTAAATTTCAAGTTTATCTGGATTATCATTTAATTTTTGTTCTGTACAATATAATAAAATTATTAAAGAGATAATTATCACCAAAAAAAAGCTACATTTGAACGATACGATATAACTTGAATAATTGGTACGTATTCGCCATCTTGAATGTGTTGAAAATATCTGTGTTTCTTCGTATTAAAATTTCGATATCTCATACCGTCTAAAAGTTATCACCAACAACTGATATTCCGCTAAATCGCCTCCCATGGACTCTTAAAAAACCAAACAATATTGATTGTTTATGTAAACATGAGCATATGACACGCCTATCACATTCCAAGCGTGTCATCCTGATGTAATCAACAGCTTTCATTGACAATAATGCACTCGAACACAACTTCGTCAACAAACAGAAGACACGGACGGGACCGGAAGTGGGGTTTAGATTGGTTTTAGTTTAGACTGAATTAGTTCAGGATGTTTGTTTGGTTTGATTAGTTCGGGTAAAATCAAGTAGATGAAATTGGGTTATTAGATGAGCGTTAGCGGAGATTTCCATCCCAGTCTTAAGTGGCTTTGTCCGTGTGTTTGTTTGTTTGTTTGTAAGCACTGCACAGGTCGCAGGGTTCGACATGAAACTTTTTCTGTATACGTAAACTTATCCAACTTAGAACTGTGTAGTTTTTTGGTCAAATTGGTCCGACTATTTTTAAGGAACATCGTCTCAAAGTTACTAAAAACCACATAATATAATTCAAATTTTCCTCAAATGTAAACGAGAAAATTGTACACATCATTAAAAATTTGTATGCAATTCGGAGGAGCTGTTCTGAAGAAAATGATGTAATAAATGTTTTTTATTCATCGAATAGATGGAAATAATAGCAGAAAAATGTTGCACTGATGGATTCAAAAGGCTCCCTAGATTCGATAGTAACCGAATGAAGGATATTTTGTATGAATCAAGGTGTGTCGAGTTCTCGATTATTCTTCATATAGATATCTCGCTCATCTTACAACGCATATTCTGCATTTGCCTAGTTTCTAGCAAGTGGCCTGTCTTTATAACCTGAATGCGCTCTTGTCGGTCCATGGTCGTGGAGGCCACGTGAATACGAGGTGGCCAGATGATTGGGCCGCGTAGACGAATTGCTCTGAAATGTATAGTGCAGCAACAGGTACAAATGCTGTGCTTCTCGCCGTTGTGTGTGTCAGCGAGAGAGATAGAGATAATGCTGACCACAGACAATGTTATCGCATATTGTCCTCATTCGTCCGATGTTGGGTGCAAGGTGACACGACCGGCGTGTTGCGAATCAGAGCTGACTGAATGCGCATCACGGCGTTGTAAGGGTCAGATTTCCAACTGCCAGCCGATATCGAGATTTTAAAGACGTATTCGTGTCAAAAAACAAAATTTTCCGACCTGCTTGTTCTCTGCTCCAACACAGTGTTTAGCAATGCTAGGTTGGAGTTTGCTTTCGCGGTGAATTATGATGAGAAATGTTGTTTTCCCCAACACACCATATTCGGGTAAATTCAATAGGAATGTCTGATATCAGAATATATCATTATTCTAACTCTTTTACTGTGACCGGGCATTTCTTTTCATCAGCATCGGGACAAGATACAAAATCACTGTTCTTGCTCCCCAATCAAGAATAATAATGAAAGGTAGGATCGTTTGGACGGGGCATCACAAGGGTGGTCTTAACCAGCTCCTGGGAATAAATTTAGAATAAGATAACTCATTTAGCAAACAATAAATCTTAAGGTAATAATTTCAGGGATACTTGACAATTCAAACCTTTACATTGGGGGAAACAAATCATCTTGATCTTCTTCTTCTCGAATTTCTCTGAATTTTTTTCTCTCTTCTTTCTTCTTTTATTTATCGTAATTTTGGCAATTTTTGTTTCTTTTTTTTATCGATTCATTTTTTTATTCATTCTTCTATTTATTTATTCACGAATGTACTTATTTGTTGTTTGCATCGATAAGCTGATGTGAGCTGCCCGGAGTACCGGAACGTAAACGGATCAATGAACTAGAGACGGTGAAATACTTGCCGGACGCCGCGGGCCGAGAGAAGTTCGCTGTTTGCGCTGCTCGCGATAACCGTGCTGCCCCTGCAGGGTATGCAATCATCTGATTGGACTGTATTGTGTGTGGTATACCCTGCAGGAGGTCGAGTCCTGGTGCCGTGGTGGTGGTGGATTCACCAGGAAAACGCAGCGGATGCGTTGTGGGATGAGCGAGATATGCCCACCAACAGCTAGGTTATACGGGGGTATTTCGTATTAATTACCCGGATATATCACATAGGCCTACTGGGAAAACGCAGAATATGCGTTGTAAGGTGAGCGAGATATCTGTATGACGTATAATCGAAAACTCTACACACCTTGATCATATAAAATATATTTCATTCGATACTAACGAATCTAGGGAGCCGTGAATCTATCACTGCAACATTTTTCTGCTTTTATTTCTATCTATTCGATGAATAAAGAACATGTATTACATTATTTTCTTCAAAACGGCTGGTCCGAATTGCATACAAATTTTCAATTATGTGTATCATTTTCGTGTTTACATTTGAGGAAAATTTCAATTATATTGGAGGAATTTTATTTTTCAATTTTTTCCGACCAGCCTTATCCTATAGGGTTTTTTAAAACTTTGATATGATATTTCTTGAAAATGGTGCAACCGATTTGACCCGGAAACTATACAGTTCTAAGTTGGATAATTTTGCGTATATTCAGAAAAAGTTTCTTGTCGATCGGCCAAACCATTCGACCTGTGCAGTGCTCACAGAAAAAAAAGAAAGACAAGGCCCCATAAGAGTGGGATGGAAATCTTCGCTAACGCTCATCTAATGATCTGATTGAATGTTAATTCCTCTTGTCAAAGTTTATTTCCCGAGCCCTTGTTGTGCTCACACTGCAGCTCGAACCACCCGTGCGCTGGTCACGTGGTATAGGGGGGACGGTCGCTCGTGGCTGAACCACTTCAGTTCAAGTCTTGTGCGATGTTCAACAGCCCTTCAACCATTGGGCCGTGATAGATCAAATGTTCAACATCGCTTTCCAATTCGCTTCGTTCATTCACAACAATACTTGATACGATGTAAATATACCTGCTCTTCTACATCCTTGCGAAAAAGTTGATCGGGGCTTATATATATATATAGGCCTATCTATATGTTTATATATATATATATATATATATATATATATATATATATATTTATATAAGCCCCGATCAACTTTTTCCCAAGGATATAGAAGAGCAGGTATTATATATATGTAATGTATATATATATATATATATATATATATACATATAGCATATATAGCTGCTAATATCGGAAATATATCAATATATCCAGCGAGCAACCCTCTTTAGTCTGTTGGAATTTGGAGCGATGAGAAGGTGACGGCCGTGGTCCAATGTTCATTAAAGAAACAGCGTTCTTTTTAAAAACTGAATAAACCCGTCAGGATGGTCGACCAAGACGGGAATCGAATCAAGGTCTTCTGAACGACGGTTCAACGCACTTCTTACTGATCCACCCTAGGAGGATTTAATATTAATATTAAATCCTTCTAGGATCCACCGTGTCAGTGTCGGACAGCCACTGTTCTTATTGGCTCGAGTTCCTCCCCCCCCCCCCCCCCCCTCTCCCCTTATCCTCTCAGACAGATCTGTACCTGTCACACGTCAAGCGTCGGGCTCGACACCTCCCGCCGCCCGTGCTGGTAGATAGGGAGGACGGCCGATCGGCGCCGCCCGAGTGAGCGAGTTTAACGGCTCGGCAACGACGAGGCTGACGTGGCTCGGGTATCCGACTTGTTGCAAGAGCGCCCACGAGAGATGAGCTTGCACGTGTAGCACAATAACTCGATACTATAAACAGTTTCGAGGTGTTTGGGTTAACCGCTTTTAATAACAAACATTTCCAAGTTTTGAATTCCCCCATTCGGATAGCCCGGAGGAGAAAATTCGGAACTGTGAATGCTATTCATAAAACAAAATTGTTCATTATTAGCTAGGCCTATATTAATACTACGTCAATTTTGTACAGATTGTTTTGATTTTGTAGTATTTGAAAACAAATGTATTTGAAAAAAAGGTTCAAAATAGAACAGTTCTCCATGCTCCATATTTTGAATTGAGACACCATTTAAATACTGAAGAGTTGAAACTTCACGTATTTTCATTCGAGCCCAGTGCCAGGCTGTTCGATTAAACACTTCTCCTCCCCCCCCCCCCCCCAGGACTGCAGTCAAGATCATTCTTCCTCTTGCGTAGAATTCCAAGCCGATTGGAACCAGCACATTTAGCGCAGTGGTTAGCACGCTCGCTTCTTGTGATCTGGTAGGCGACGGGAACTTCGGACCCAGTTCGATCCCCGCCGCCGACCATCTTTACAGGGGTTTTTCGTGGTTTCCCTCTGTAGTCTAGGCTAATGCCGGGATGGCTCCTACAATAAGTCGGCCACGACCGCTTCCTTCCCACTATCCTTCCCATTACCCAGGAAACCTTCATCTCATCATCCCATCACCCCATTAATCATCCATCCGACGCCAATAGACCTTCGCTGTCATTACAGTGCGTCGTTAAACCCAATATATATATATATATATATATATATATATATATACAAGCCGATTGGCGTGCCATTGTTTCACTGGGAGCTCGACTCCACCGCCTTTGTGTTCGATAAGGCGGTGGATCCATTCAATCCAGAGGGCTGTGTGCAGTGCTTTCGAGCAGGCGGTGTGTCACAGCCTTCGTTCAACGTTCACTCACAATGTGCAGATCGGAGCGCATCGTTGAAGCTAGAAGGCAGTGACAATAAATAATAAATAAAACCCGCGCTTGTAAATATGAACGCTCCGATGTTATAGTTAAATGCCACCTCTTTAATTAAAGATCTTAATCCTGCGGCTCGGTTACTCATTTCCTCTCTGCTCCGAGCTCCCGCGACTTTGGGAACACTTCCGAGTCGAGTTCAGAACAACCGACAGTCTCGTTGCCATGCCAACAGGCCACTGTTGTACCAGCGAGCTTAGGAGCGGGCAGGCGGTCGCTCTCCACGCGCCGAGTTCAGTGCACAGTGTGTATCGTACATTACAAGAAAAGAAGAGAAGAAGTTGAAAGAAAAGAAGACCAACAAACACCCTTTTTTACTAATTGGCCATGACCTAAATTAGTAGAGTGATAGGCCTAATTATACCAATTTAGGCCTATCAGTAATATTTTTTCCGTATATTGTATAATGATAAACTTGACAAATGAACATTGCCTAAGAGACTTAGTTCTAAGTGGAAGATATCAACATTCGTGTGTTTGGTTCGCGCTCAATACCAATGCTTGTAACGTCCGGATATATCACAGAAACGGTTTTTTACTTATGTGTTCCGAAATTTTGGAAACTGAAAGACTTTTATCTGCGGTGGAAAATTATGGTCACAGACAGCGCAGTCCTGGTGTTGAAGTTAATTGGTTTTAAATCATTAAAATGGGATGCTAAGATCGCCCTTGTGGTGCCCCGTCCAAATGATCCCACATTTCATCCATAGCCTTAATTGGGGAACAATGATTCTGTGTCAAGTTTCGATGTTATTAAAGATATATGTATATATATATATATATATATATATATATATATATATATATATATATATATATATATATATATATATATATATATGTGTATTCAAATCTCGGATTTCGAGCTCGAATAGCAAGTAAGTGAGAGATCGAGTAGTCATTTTCTGCGGAGACGAATGTACATACCGGGCTTGTAATAATATTTACTCAATTCCAATTGAGTGGACTGCAAGTGTACCCATATGTAAACCCGCGAGTTCACGTCTTGCTTCATCTTCTTCGCTGCCGGGACTCAGTCAAGTGTCGTACCATCTCATGACATATTTGTTGATTTTGTATCTTGCACTGTTCAAGTCTCATGATCATTCATATATGTGAAGTCCCCCTGGCGGTAACTTTCTGCCCTATGGAGCCTGAAGCACTCCTGATCTGAACCTGTGTGTTTCAGCGCTAGTAGCCATGGAGCTAGAGCAGCTGTACAAGAGGTACTGCGTGCGGCTGAAGCACTCGCTGTTCGTCAACCTCCTGCTGATCTCAACCCTCGGATGCGCCTTCGTCCTGGTCGCTCTCTGCACGCAAGCGCAGCAAGTAAGTCAAACATCAACACCAAGATGCATTGAGGGTTGCGTTGGTTCGCCGTGTACAGATGGTGTTTCAACTTAAACCGGAAATGCGTTCCATTTCCTGATCTCTTTTCTTAGAACACCCGATCGCTTCTCCACCTAGTGTTGTTTTGTAGAAACGTGATTTCATGCCTTCTATATACCTCAAATATTCGCATCTAAGATGCAGTGCAGATTGCCATCCAAGATGCGGTGGAAGTGAACAACTGCGCTAGGCTTATGAAAAAGGATATTAACTGGTAATGCAATTAAATGAACGGTTATTAGTTGGCTTGGAGGACTGCGTCGCGAAGTGAGCAACATGTTGTTACGATCACCCGGTCTGTCAAGAGAACACCTTTACGACGTTTTCTTGCGGCTGTAACACAGGTCCGTGGCAGGAAACTCAAGTTGGAGCTGTTTATACAACACTTGAGCTGCTGAAACTCTCCGCTCAAAGCGCTGTGTAACAAGCCAAACAAACAGAAACAACTACAAGTGTATACATTCTCTCTCTCTTTCTCTCTTTCTTTCTCTTTCTCTTTCCTCTCTTCGGATAGTGCCAGGACGCGAGAATTTTTCCGCAAATCGATTCTTAAATGAGACTAAAAACAAAAGTAAAAAATCACAACATTTGTGTGGATATTTTTGATTTAAAAAAATGTTACCTAAACCATAACCCTGTGCTCGAATCAACATTTGATAGTTATTTTCCTAAAACAAAAAGGATCAGCGTCGGGAGTTGAACCATGGACCCTCAAAACGTTAGGCAGATATGCTTCCATGCAGTATGCTACCAGTACCAAACGCTACTTTATCATATAGCAACTGAGTCATGACGTAACAAATCGTAGCATTCCCATTGGTCACTTTTAGTTTCATTAATACAAAAAGAACTGGAAAAAAATTCTCGTTTCCAGGACACTAGGGCCGGGCCTACTTATAAAAAAGAACAAGATTGACGGTTCAACATCTTCATGCCTTTTTGTGTCCGCAGGTCGACACCGTGCCTGTAGCCACGCTGTCACTGATGACAGGCATCGGCCTCCTAGCCTTCACCCTCGCCCAGTTCCCCTGCCTCCTCTCCTCCGACGCCCTGTCGCTGGCGGCGTCGCTGGGCGTCGCGACGAGCCTGGGCGCCGGCATCCTGGTGCTGGGCTGGGCGAGCGCCCCCGTGCCGCTGTTCGGACTCATACTGGCCGTACACACCATGCTGCCCGTGGCCAAGCCGGTCGCCCTGGCGGTGGCCGCCGTCCTCACCACTGCGCACCTCGCCACGGTCATGTGCTTCCACGAGGCCATCGCGCGACAAGACTTCTACTCGCAGGTTGGTACCGTGTAGATCCCCACATACTGCTAGGTTGTTGAGGGTACGGATGAGAGGGTTCTACTCGCAGGTTGGTCAAGTGGAGATCCTCATATACTGCTAGGTTGTTGGGGGTACGACTGAGTGGGTTCTACTCGCAGGTTGGTAAAATGGAGATCCCCACCGACCGCTAGGTTGTTGGGGGTACGGATGAGTGGGTGATGAGCCGTATGCAGGACTCGAACCCACGTACAACATTACTTGAATTCCTTCATAAATGCCTCAGTTACCTTATTGGAGCTGCTTATGGTAGCTGCTAATTATAGCTGCTTATTCTAGATGTTTATTCCTGTTTCGTTATAGTGTTTCGTTATAAGTGTTTGTTATAATGAGAACGCAAGCTATTGTTTGAGTTCTTATGTTAGACAAAAGTTTTGTGGAAATACTCGGAATTATTTGTTTGAACGCAACGTTCCAATGTTAAGTCGTGTTCAGGATGTTCAGGCAAAACAAAAACAACCTTTCAAATCAACGAAGAAGAAACGAATAACAAGACTAATTGAATACTACACAATGAAACAACATTGAATAATAAGCCAGCTCCGAGATGCATGGAGGCAGATAGCTGTGTCGCGGGCTGTGAAGGCCATCCAACAAGAAGAAGAAGAAGAAGAAGAAGAAGAAGAAGAAGAAGAAGAAGAAACAAGGGAATATATGAGCCGTTGTCATGATATATTGCACCAGAACGGGCAAAGAGAGATCTGTGGAGAAGTGGAAGGCACATATTGAGAAATGTATCGGTTAGGAGATATCGTCATTCCTGCCTTCTATCGTTATAAACGAGGAAGTACTGGTTACTGGCTGACAAGAATTAGAAGTCTGGGTCAGTTAGCTCTTAGCGCAGCTGCTTTTTAGTAGACAGTCGAACGATTCTTAGGTCAGTTGAGAGAACAGTTGTTTTTATTACAGTCCAATCCCCGCTGTAACGTATACGAAAAATGTATATATTTTTTTGTATTTCGTTTGACCTTCACATCAAACTCACAAACACCCTGCTTCACTTCAACACTTTATTAGTTTCACCTTATCACATACAAATTTCCACTTTCCAGCAATAAACATAAAACAAGGTCCCTAGAACGCGTCCTCCATCATCTCCCGCCTGAACAGCTGCTTTACCTCCTCGGCCACCGTGAGCAAGTCCATGTCGATGTCGGCCAGATCGCGCTGCAGGCACCGCTCGTACCTGTCCATCATGGCGGCCGTGACCTTGAGCGACGGCAGGCAGTTGGCCACGAGCATGAACATGACGTTTAGAAGAGGCAGTTTATCGCTCTGCACGAACACCTGTAGGTGGAGGAATAGAGCAGTTAAGCAGTTGCAGTTTTGGTAGCCTGTATTTATGTGAAATATAGCATTTTTAGGTAACTACTACAAACAGGAGCTGCAAACTCTAGAATCTAGATTAACAAGTAACAACTACGAGATTATCAACTGAAATTACACATTCTTTCGGACTTTTCAGTCTGAGGCATGAAGTTGTCCGAATACCACTTCAACACAAACACACATTCACACATTCACACACTTGAATATACTTAACACACTTTTCAAAAATAAACTTTCATTCAATCCAGCTCATTGTCTTCAAAATCGTTCAAATTTGTCATTTCTGTACCGATTTCCTCGAAAGAGGGTTAAGGGAATAAATACCACCACTACTACTACTACTACTACTATCACTACTACTCATCCAGACAAACTTAATTAAAGTATAATTGTTTTTTATTATGAATTTCAATAGACCCGCAGACAACTCAAAATTCTTAACTTTGCGGGTCCATAGTATGTGAACTTCTTTTGTTTGGTAATAAAAAACTTGAAAAAAATATTACTACTACTACTGCTGCTGCTAATACTACTACTACTGCTGCTAATACTACTACTACCTCGTCGAAGATGTAGTTCCTGATGAGCGCCTCCACGCAGCACGTGTACTGCTTCTCAAGGAAATACAGCCAATCAGAGGTCTCCTGGGGGGACAGTGACGTCAGCACCGCTTCCTCGTAGCACAGATAGATAGCGTGTCCGATCCTCTGGAACTCCTCCTGTAGGAGCGGTGCTATACTCCCCTTGTACTTGTCGACCATGTACACGAGTAGCCCCACGGCCTTGTCGATACAGACGGAGTGCGTGGTGGCGAACAGGCCGATCACGACTGTGGGGAAGTAGGGCACTAGTTTCTCGTCTAGTACCACGACCAGCCGCTCTAGGAGCGCCACCATGGCCTGGTGGATGTCGGGCCGCGTGGTCACCACGCTCAAGCAGTGCTGCACGATCTTCAGGGCCTTGATGTAGTTCTCGTCGCAGCCGGTCTCCTCCAGTTCGCCGTGGTTCTTGTACACGAGCGTGGTGCGGGCGATCACCGCCAGGGTGAAGCACAGTTTCTCGGCGAGTACGTCACGGTTTTCCTCGGGTATTAGATGCCATTCGGCGATGACGGTGCGGAATTCGTTCAGAACCGGATACATCAGTTCTAGATGATTTATTTTCCTCTGGTAATTGTAAAAATTCCCCACCTTTATGATGCCCGATGCCGTCTCGTAAAGAACCAATGCGGACTCTCGGTTGAGATTCTCCTCCAATAGGATCGCTGTGATCTTCTTGAGGATCTCCACCTCGAAGATGATGACGTCGGCATGCAGCCTGCAGATGAACTTGTAGAAGAGTATTATGCAGGTCGCCCGGACATGCGGGTCGTGGTGGGCGTGGCCTATGTGCGCGAGGAACGCGTGAAGCGCCGCCTCCAAGCAGTCCCTGTCCGCGGCGAAGTACTGGCTCCCGTGGACGAGCGTGCTGAAGTACTGCGTGACGACAGCCGGGTGTCGGTGCTGATGCGCGCGACTCAGCACCACGGCCTGGTGGATGTCGTGCACGCCGACCTGGCACGTGCCATGGAAGTCGCTGAAGAGGCGCACGCCAGGCCACATGGCGACGACCTCGCACAGGACCTGGGTCAGGTACAGCGGCAGCTCCAGGTCGGGGAACGGTAACTGTCTCTGTTGCCAGGTCGCGACCTTGGGAAGCTCGTTGGCCAAGTGGACCAATAGGATCGTCTCGTCGACGAGGCAAAGCGCTTTCACGACTTGAGTTATTTTAGATCGATATTCGCGGAAATTGTCGTTGAACATTTTCTTGGTGATGTCGAAGAAGAGGTTGATTTTGAGTCGTTTGAGGCAGGTGTCGAAGAGTGTGAACAGGTGTTCTCTGTGCAGCGTGCTGACAGGGGTTGACAGGCCGAGCAGCCGAGCGTATTTCAGCGTCGACGGGATCATGGAGGACGAGATCTCGTAGTCGGGATTGCTCAGGTACGAGTAGATGTGAATGAAGCGGGATTCGATCTCGTTCTGGAGGGCCGACAGGTTGGTCAGGTCGGCGTCCTCGTACGCGTCGAAGAAGGCTGTCATCAGACACATCCCCATCTCGTTGTGCACCGCCCCGATCTTGGCGAGGAACCTTTGTACATTCATAGTACTTATTATAGATAAAAACCCGAGGGGTTAACGACTAAAATAATCAGATGTACACTTGAGATTTTGTTTTAAATCACGGAAAATGAAAAAAATCAAGAAAGATCATCAAAAAATAAAAAAATCAGATGAAAATCAAAAAAAAAGTGAAGGAGAAAAAGTAAAAAAGAAAATGCGCTCTGTACTAGTTTGTAAGCTCTATGGGCTGGTCACGTGACTTACCTCTTGTCCGCACTGCCTGCGGCCGCCTGCAGGTTCCTCTCGATGACGTCAGACGTCCTCCTGACCACGTCTAGCGCCACGTGCGAGCTGCACTCCACTCTCAACAGCTGGACGAAACAATCCCCGGCACACTCCCACTCTCCGTCCTCTTGCAGCTCCGAACAGATCGCGTCCAGCACCGACTCGTTCATGAACAAACCCACGTCCATCCACTTCATCATCTCGTAGAAACAATGCAGACACGTTCCGCGCAGCTCCCTGTACGTTCTGATCGCGGTGCACAGGAAGTCGACTATCTTGCTGCCTTCGGCCAATTCCACGGCATGCTTGATCGAGAACTTCTGCTCGATGTCGTCCTCCGAGCCGGAAGCTTCCTCCGCCAGCCACTGGGTGATCTTGTGCAGCACTCGCACCTGGGGTGGACATAGATATTACCGAATCACATATTTGTGTCTCGGCAGCAACTTCACACCGATTTGCAGACCAGGAAGTTTCCGCCATATTGGACATTTTCCAAGTAATTCATTCTATTTTTACATCGATAATTTATAATTATAGTTTTTTTTTTTTAATAACATCGAAACTTGATACAAAATCATTGTTCCCCTTTTAAGGCTAAGGATGAGAATAGGATCGTTTGGACGGGGCACCACAAGGGCGATCTTACCACCCCATTTTATTATTATTTTGAATTAAAGCAATGAACTTTGACACCAGGTCTACGCTGTCTGTGACCACACATCTTCGCCGCAGATAAAAGTCTTCAGTTGTCGAAAGTCCGGAACACAATATAAACTGTTTTTGCGATATATCCGGACACTACCAACATTGGTATTGGGAATAATCTAAACACACGAATGTTGATATCTTTCACTCTGAACTAAGTCTTTTAGGCATACTTAATTTTACTTAATAATTATACTTGTAAGTTTTGTTGCGAAGGTCCAATATGGCCGCCGAGATCGGAACGAGCATATGTCGCTAGTCGATCGCAGGAGTAACGCATCTTGGTAACTAATATATATCTATGGGGTGACGTTCAAGCGGGAGATATAGTTCATTGAAAGTGAAGTACGAAATAACGAGTTACATAAAAATATAAAAATGAATCCCATTTTTTTTCGGTGTGTGAAATAGTAGTCCTCGCTACGTTCATCTAGTGACGTCATCAAGCGTGACAAAAGCATCCCTCTCGATGTCCTGGTCTTACCGTGTGGTCCACGGAGTGATGGCCCAGCCTGACCGAGTCGTAGACGATGCTGAAGAAGTCTCGCCAGTGATCCTTGTAGTCGTGGATGAACACCAGCGTGTAGATGCGAGACGCGATCAGTCGCGTGGGCGGAGAGTCGATGCGGCGCTGGATCTCCTTCACCTCGATGTATCGGATGAGGAAGTTGTGCATGTTGAGCCGGTCGGCCTCGGTGGCCAGCCGGTAGTGGTGCTTGAGGTGGTCGTGGATCACGTTCAGGCACATGCACTTGATGGAGTCGTCGTAGTTGGTGCCGTTCGTCAGAAGGTCGATGCACACCTGCAACACGGGGACAACCGTTGATGTGATGGTATTTCGGTCATTTATACGAGGGGTTAACGGCATGGGTTAAATATCAGGTGTACACTTGGGAAAAAAGAATAAAAAAAAACACGGAAAATGGAAAAATCAAGAAAAAAAGAAAAAAAAAGAAAATAAAAAAAATCTGAGTATAATCCAAAAAATCGAAGCGAAATGAAAAAATCTTTTAAAAAATTCACGAGAAATAAAAAAATCACGGAAAATAAAAAAAGGCAAAAGAAAGAAAATCACGAAAAATTCAGGTGATTCAGTTCATAAAGAACTTTTCATACAAGAAGAGACTGTCTTATCCAATCCAGAAGACTGTGGTTAAATGATTAGAAATTAGTGGATCAAGTAAGCAGTGAACCAACAGAAACAATTACATTGTTGACCGCGAATCTTGCCTTCCTACCGAGCACAATTATTCTTATCTCTACAAACATGATCGTTCTCCATCTGTTGCTACCATTCCTCTGTTTGACCTCGGTCAACGCTGACCAGCGCATATACCAAGGAGAGACTGCTACACCGGGTCAGTTCAAGTCCGTGGTCCACCTTGTCGTGCTGCTGCGAGTCGGCCAGAAGACCGTGCTATCTGCCACGTGCACTGGCAGCATCATCAGCTCCGCCTGGGTGCTGACCGCCGCGCATTGCGTCGCGCACCACGCCTACTACCGCCACCTCCACGCCAGCCTCCGGTACTCCCTGCTCATCGCCGTCACGGCAGGCACGGTCGACCTCGCCCAGCCCAGCCGCCAGGTCCGGACCGCCGACGACAAGCACTACTACCTCCATCCACAAGCCACCAGAGTCGAGACGTTCAGATTCAGCGGAGGCGCCAAGGATACATTGACAGAGTATTTAGATTCTTTATCGACAGTCGTTGATATGGCTCTGATCAAAGTCGATAAACCTTTCATCTTCAACGATTTCGTCCAGCCGATTATTCTGGCGCGAAACTACGTCAAGTACGATCTGTCGACGCCGTGCTACTCTGTCGGGTTCGGCGTGACGTCACATCCCGAGATGCTGGACCGGAACCGGGAGTTGAAGTACATCCGGTCGTCTGCCGGCGGGCCCGGGAAGTGCGCGACTCTGGGGACCACCGCCAGGCGGTACCACGTGTGCGTGACGAACGCGGGGCAGGAGGCGACGTGTCGGGGCGACTCGGGGAGTCCTCTGGTTTGTCTGGACACGCGGGGGAGGGAGTTGGCGGCAGGGGTGCTGAGCTCGGGCTGGGGCACTGACGTCAGCGCGTGCGGGAAGGGGGAGCATAAATCTAGTACCTATGTGCACCCTGGGAAGGGGGAGGAGTGGATTGCCAACGTGACAGATTCACCGTTGTTCGTGTCCTATCTGAAGAATCATGCAGGAGTGATGAACACGTCAGTGTGCTTTCTTCTGTTGCTGTCGAATATTATTGTGGTTGTCTTTTATCTATAGATTACTTCGAATAAACTATTATTTGATACTATTCAAGTCTTGACTTTTGAACAAGGCAGGATTGCCACTTGATTATTGCCGCTTGAAGCCAATGTAGCCAACCACGTAATTGTGTACTGTACGTACGCTTGAGGCTGAGTGTATTGTTGTATTGAGTGTAAGCGGGGAAGAAAGAGAAAAGTAAGGAAAGATGATATAAAACAAAATAAAAGAAGAGGATAGATGAAAATAGAGGTTACAAGAAGATGAAATAAATACAAACGCAAGGTTCAGTACTCCCTCCATATACCCTGGGCACCAGAAGGCTTCCACTCGACCGAGACGGTCCGAACTTGATCTGGACCCTCACTCCAGCCCTTATCGCCATGGGTGACCCTGCTGGGAGCAAGTAAACTGCTCCCGGCGACCGCTCTGGAGATCACGGGGTCACGCAAGCCCCCACACCACGACAAGATGTCGGATCCTTCGAGCCCCTCCCCCCCCCCCATTAGTTCGTGCCCTCATACCTGGTAACCTAGAGGCAGGGTCTTGAGCTGCTTGATGTAGTCTTTGGACACCTTGTAGGCGCCAGGGTCGCCGTGGATCTCGAGCCCGTCCGACAGATCGTCCATGTTGGCAGCTCTGAAACACAAGCAGACAAGTTAGCTGAAATCTGTTGCCAACTTAACACGTACAAGACTTTCCTCTGCACGACCATTTTTTTTTTAAATTGTGGATTGACAAATAAATTGTAGATGGCGAATATTCAACAGGTCATTGACCTTGACATTTGAAAGCGGGGAATCTTTCCTGTACATAGCGTTATAGACTTCTAAGTGGCTGATATATCGGTGGAGGTGCCGGGTTCAAACCTCTTTAATTTCATTAGGCCTATAACGTGGACTTATATATATTATAATCATCCGTCTCTCTGTTTGTTCGTTTAATTTGTTTATTTGTTTCAATGTTTGATTGTTTATTTATTTAACCAAGATGTTAATGGGGTCGTTAAACATACATTGAATTAAATCATTACGTATATTGTTGTGGTAAAAAACGTATGTCACTGAGACGAATCGAATGGCTAGCACACTGAAACGTAATTCAAGACTTGGGTTCGACTCCCGCCATGGTCGACCATCCTGACAGAGGTGCATCGTGGTTTCCCTCTGTCGTTGAAGTGGATATTAGGATAGTTCCTTAACAACAGGCCACGACCGACTCCTTCCCACTATCCAAGAACACCTAGTAAAATAACCTTTCTTCTCATCATCTCACATCATTCACCGACGCCAATAGATCTTGGCCATCAGTACAGTACGTCGTTACTCACCGCAGTGTATGATGTCCCGAGCGAAGTGTAACGGCGTCGAACACGTCTTCTGTGTTTAACGACTGCTAATTTAGTTAAACTTAATATAAATTACCGTGCTGTTAGCGTCTATTCAACTATTCTTAAGCTACTATTATTACTACTACTAAATTTGAGTTAATCTTTATTAATAAAAAAAGTCTGAGTGAGAAATAAACTGACGGTTTATAACATTCGCTTTGCAAATTGAAGTCGTTTCTATGGTTTTTAATAAAGGGAGACAATTTATTCAGAATGTTATTTGTTGTTTCGTGAGATATTGTTGTTGATTTTTGTTTGTGAAGATAGTTATTGGGCTTCTGTCAAACCACGTCACTCATTGTTGTAAGTGACAGACAACAATGCTCACCAGTTGAAGCTAACCAGTCTGTGTTGGTCTACCAGTTCGCTGTGTTGATAAAATGATTGAGGAAATGGGATGGGAAAATTTGGCGAAACGAAGACAAATGCATGCTCAGACCGCTTTTCCTACGCAGGGTTGGTGTAGAACCAACTGTTCAGCGATCGACTCTTTTGGCGCCAATCAAACCACTGCACATTTTTACCAGCATTTTGAGAAACCAATCTTGTCTAATGAATTTATCATTACTCTCGTGAGCAAGATACCTTTTATGTAAAGAGTAACAGATCCCTGTACAAAGATAAACTTTTGAGAACGAAAACTTGGGTGGAGTTCGGAGCTCAACTCAACATAACTTCAAAATAAGTTCACTTGCCGTCTGACGTTTACCGTAGTAGGCCTACTCTGAACGAAAGAAAAAGAGCTTGTGTTTACCGCAACGGAAAAACCGTATATGCGGCAGGTTGCCGTAGTAGTATGAACGTACCTTTAGCGACCGATATTAAAATAAGTCCTGATAGCGATTTAACAGGCCGACTTACGAACACTCGGGCCAAGGAGCCGAACCCTCCCGAACGAATCCGTCGCGTGGCCGGCGACCTGCTCGTACGATTGTTGGTCATTGGTTGAAGCCTTCACCTGATAGCATGTTGGCCAGGGCCCAGGTTACCATGGCAACCTCCTGACTTCTCACTGCGTGCTGGAAATAGCAAGCCTCAGGATAATCTTTCCCTTGGATACAAACCCGAGCCGACCCCACGCAGGGTTGCCAGGTCGTATTTCCAAGACGAAAACTCGAAGACAAGAAAGTTGAAACCCTCAAGATAAAACGACTTCGGATCAAATCGATTTCCTCGACTTTTTTCAATAACTTATAATTAGATGAGATCTCTTCAAGAATGTGAACTGATTTTTATTACATTTTTCAAATATCTTTCAGATATTAAATGTGGAAGAATTTGATTTCCTTCTTTTTTCAATAATCTTGTTACTATATAGGCTTGTAATATTGGTAAGCATGTATTGTCTTGTCAATCATCTTGCTTTGTGCCAGGAATTCCTCGCATGCCTCGTCCATGCACGCTGGAAGTGTTTTCTTGGTTACTATTTCTGTAGTGTTTTTGTTTCTGTTAGGTTTCTCCCAGTGAGAGGCTTGTGTTGGTGCCTCGCACACATTTACCTACGAATGGAAATATTTGCGTACAAACTCTGTCCACAGTTTCATTCAAGTCATCAAATAAGCTTCTGTTCACATGTGTTGATACTTTCTACTGATTATTCCATGAAACCTTCTTTTAGATGCAATTTTTCCGGTGGGGGGGGGTGTTCGGACCTCACAGATTGTTCGGCCCTTCTCTCGCCCTTGTCTCAGCCAAGGTGTGTTGATTGCAGCTGGCGGCCGGTTGTGCGCGACGGGCACGGGACTGTATTACCGGCCGTGTCTCAGCCAAGGTGTGTTGATTGCAGCTGGCGGCCGAGACGGTGTTCCTGCTGTGCGCGACGAGCACGGGACTGTATTACCGGCCGTGTCTCAGCCAAGGTGTGTTGATTGCAGCTGGCGGCCGAGACGGTGTTCCTGCTGTGCGCGACGGGCACGGGACTGTATTACCGGCACATGACGGAGGCGGCTCACCAACACACGTTTGTCGGGACCAGGACGTGCATCGAGTCCCGTGTCAAGCTGGAGTGCGAGAAGGAGCAACAGGAACAGCTCCTGCTCAGCGTCATCCCGGCGTACATCGCCGCAGAGGTGAGCTGTCCCACCGAGGGGTCAATAACTTGACATATCTTAGTGTACACCTGATTTTTTTTTCATTTTTCTGGTTTTTTTGATTTTTTTTATTTTTCGTGATTTTTTTGATTTTCTTATTGATTTTTTTGATTACTTTTGTACGGTGTGAGATATGGAAATTCTAACACAGATATTTTCAATAATCTCAGACGGGGGTACGTATAATAGCTAGTTATCTCATATTGCGTAAGTGTCAAGAGTATACGGTTATAAAATGTGTTTTTTGAGCCGTATGCGCCTGACAATCAGGCGATATGAGATAAATAGTTATTACTTATACCATCTTGAAGGTATTGGAAATATCTGTATTTCCTTTGTATCAGAATTTTGATATCTCATACCATACAAAAGTTTCGACTCCCAGGGAATCTTAACGGGGAAACTTCTCATTTCGCCACGCAGGGCATTTTTTACATTTGAAGGAATTGAAAGTGGCTTTGTAGGTTTGTAAGAATTACATTGACGCGAGAAATGTTGTTCAGTGATCATCTTCAGAGTTGATTTGGTTCAAATTCAAATAAATAAAATGTATAGTATTTCATCAATGTTGATCAAATATGAACTCAAAGAACTTCATTTGAAAGTGTAATAAATGTGAACCGTTTGCTAAGCGGAGGCTGTTCGGTCCCCCGATTGTCTCCTCTCTCAAGAGCAATTGACTGTCCCCCCCCCCCTCCCCCCCCCCCCCTCGCATCTCATTGCTTGTCCGGCCGCCAAGCGAGCTCTCCACTTGAAAACTTTCAACCTCCCTTCTGTTTGTTTTCCATCTCTTACTGAGTCAGAGACCGTCCAATATCCGGCGCGAGCTGCATACTTAACCCGAGAGCGAGCGCAAAGAGCGGCCTAGAGCGAGCGCACAGAGCGATCTAGCCTAGCTCGAGCCGATACTTTGAAACCAGTTGCGTGAAATAGGAATGAGATTGGATCGGTTGCTAGGGAAGATAAAGAGATAAAACTCGAGTCATATCTGGAATCAAAAGGACGTATGGTTATTGGCCTCAGGAGGTAAGGGGATAAAAGTGAGATGTAATTTGTTTGGAGCTCGGCGATGACGGTCGACCGTCTCGCTTGTAGCGCGGCAGCAACGACCGGCTGTGTCGAGCCGTCAGCACCTGTCGTTACCTCCATTAGATAGATTAGAGGCAACTGCGTAGTTGTCGTAGAATCTAACAACAGGTCAGGTCGGGGGGGGGGGGGGTTGGGGGGCGGGGGCGGTGATCGCTTCAACTAATGCTGGGGCGGTGTTGTCAGCACCGTGATATTCATATAATGAGAGAGCACAAACAATTGAAGGGAAGCGAATGAAACCTGTTTGTGTTGTCGAGAATTCAGTGCTATATTTACTGATTCGCAAATTACAGACTGTATTTGTTAAAGCAATGCCTTAGCTGAATGAGTCAAGAGTCCATGGGAGTCGATTTAGCGGAATATCACTTGTTATATCACCCGCTCGTGTTCCCTTGACAACGGCACGATAAGAAGCCGAGATCTGTACTCTCAATGAACTGCAGGGGGGCATTCCTGTACAAGATGAACCCAGTCTTAAGTTGAACCCAGAATTAAAGGTGGCTGTGTATGGGCTGTTGATATAGGATAATACTGCTTTTCTTCTGTTTTTTGGTATTATCTTCACTGAAATCGGATTAAATCGTACAGGAATGCTCCCCCTGGACCCCTATTCCTGAGATAAATGAGATGTGAGAAAATAAAAATCAGTGAGAAAACGAGTATCTCACATAAAATATGAGATGAAATATGTCATTATTATATGAGATAGTTCCCTGAGATAAATGAGATGTGATAAAAATAAAAATGAGTGAGAAACCGAGTATCTCACATAAAATATGAGATGAAATATGTCATTATTATATGAGATAGTTTTCTCACTGACTTTTCTCACATCTCATTTATCTCAGGAATAGGGGTCCAGGGATTAGAGGCAACAGGAGCAGGGGTCAGTTAAGAGTGCGTGGGAGGCGATTCAGACAATTTTTTTACATATATTTTCAGTTAGGCCTAGGGCCTATATGATTTTACATGGTAAAATATTTGACATGTTATTATTTTCACTTATAATATACTTAAAATTAAAAGTAATTATTACTGAAATGTTATCAAATGAAGTAGTTCCTAAATTGATATTCCAAATCTAAATTTGGTCTTAAGTTATGAAATCCGAAATTCTGGTTTTTAAATCTAATTTGGAACAGTTTTCTGAGTAACAGATATCCGCGTACCTTCAAGGTGGTCTAAGGAAAAACTATCCAATTCATATCACATAATTGTCAATCGTAGAGTTAACAAACTTATTCCAGCTAAAACACACGCCTAACAGTTATGCTATATGACATAAGTTAATAAGTCAAAAGTTTTTCATTGCATCTACATTGAAAACTTGACACAAAGCATTGTTTCCCAATGAAGGAATGGATACAAATTTGTGATCGTTGAAACGGGGCACCACAAGGGCGATTCTATCCCTAAAACGTAACCAAAACTCATAACTCATACCATCTCGAAGGTATTAGAATAACTGTGTTTCCTTCATAGTAGAATGTTGATATCTCATACCGTTCAAAAGTAATCTTCAAACAACGGGTATTTGTACTCTTGAATATTGTACTCTAATATTTTACTTCTATTCTTTAATAATTTAGCTCACTATAGCTCTAGACTTATAGATTCTAACATTATCGTATTCCTACTACTCTCTTAGTCAATATTATTTTTGCAATATCTATTAGTCAATATATTTTAAGGTTTGGGTGAGAGACCACTATAAAAAGTGAACCCCGCCTACTTTGCACAATTATTGTATATATCCTTTATTATATTATATTTTATATCATAATGTTATTATATCATACAAAAATTGAACAAATAAAGACTTGCATTACATTACATTTAATGAAATAGCTCCCATCTCCCATGCGGTCTTAAACCAGGGAACAACAGATGAGGGGGAGTGAGAGGGGATCAATCAATATGTGTGTGCCTGTAGGCCCATCTCGTGGCATGCAGTGAACGGGAACGGTGGGGGGGGGGGGAACAGCCACAGGTTGAATGGAACTTGTAGGGGGGGGGAGGGGGGTTACCGACAGGGATGACTGAGATTTTGTCCCACAGGACGGCAGGGAATCAGAGAACACTTCCTGAATGACGTGTCACGTTCCAACCTGGTTCGAACTTGACTTTTGTTTTAATAATTTGAATCGTCCTTTATTTGAGGTACAAATAGTATTTATTTGATTTCCACTCAACTCTTACGAAGCTTTGTCTGTGTGTGTGTGTGTTTTTTTCTTGTAAGCACTGCACAGGTCGCAGGATTTGACCGATCAACATGAAACTTTTTTTTATACGTAAACTTATCCAACTTAGAACCCTATAGTTTTTCCTAGTTTCTAGATACCTCGCTCATGACACAACCCACATTCTGCGTTTTCTTAGTTTTTAGTCTTTCGTCATCTCGTATCGTTCAAAAGTTATCACCAAAAACCTGGTGTTCGACTCCCGTGGACTCTTGCCGAATGTTCCTCGTTAAAGTCGGCTTATACCGATACTCGATATGAAGTAAGTTTCTTCATTAGATCAGCCTCTTCATTGCTATTGCTTTCTCTCTCTCGACTTGCAGATCGCAATTCACTAGAAATAATTGGGTTTTAGCAGATTTAACTTTTTTCTCTGTTCGATCAGCTTTTAGGCCAGGGCTTTCCAACTTGGATTTCTCAGGGGGACATTTTTTATGGGAAATGTTGAGGCGAGCCACAAGGTTGATTGGCCAATCATTTTCATATAATTCGTCACTTGTTATCAATATGGTATTCGCCCGTACACAAACAGTTGTATTAGATTAGCGAAGATTTCCACTCAACTCTTACGGAGCTTTGTCTTCTTTTTTTTTGTTAGTACTGCACAGGTCGCAGGGTTTGACCGATGGACGTGAAAAAAAAATTTACGCAAATTCTCATCCAAGTTAGAACCCTATAGTTTTGAGGTCAAATCGGTTGGACCATTTTTGAGATACATCATCTCAAAGTTTCTAAAAACCCCCATAAGATTAGGCTGGACATGAAAAATTGAAAAATAAAATCTCTCTAATATAATTCAAATTTTCCTCAAATGTAAACACAGAAGTAATACACATTATTGAAAATTAACTTGTAATTCGGACCAGCCGTTTCGAAGAAAATAATTCAATAAATGTTTTTTATTTATAGAAAAGATATAGAAATATTAGTGAAAAAATATTTCATTGTTAAATTCACGGCTTCCCAGATCCATTGGCATCTGATAAAGTTCATTTTAAATGATCAAGGTGTGTAGAGTTTCGCTCATCTTACAACGCACATTCCGCGTTTGCCTAGTTTTTAACACACACACGTTCAACTTTCTTACAACTGAAATTTATTTTGCATCTAAATGCAATGCCTTAATTTGCACTTCTAGTCTTTATGTCTTTATTCAGGTCTTATAATAACATGCAGGGGCGTGTACAACGTTGCTAGATATATTCTCAATTCGTCTCGACAGAGAATTGCAGTGATTTGACGGTGGTTCGTAAGATCGTACCTGCTGTGGGCCGCCAGTTGGGTAGCCCTGTCATATAGGGCATGATTGGGCTCGGAGATTGGGGATTATGCCTGACAAGAACAATGTTATTGCTGCGAGGGGGAGGAGGGGGGGGGGTAATCAGGAGGTGAGCGGGGGCTGACAAGGACAGCGGAAATACACGTGCTGGAATTACGTACTTCTAAGAGGCCGTGCGAGTCCATTTAGCGAAATATCAGGTTGGATTTGGATTTTTTCTAGGAAACGTATATGACTAAAAAGGTTATTTTCATTCGTATACGATTGACAATTACACGATATAAGTTGAATAGTTATTACTTATACCGTCTCGAAGGTATCACACATATCTGTATTGCCTCGTTATTAGAATTTTGATATCTCTCACCGATCAAAAGTTACCACAGCAAACTGATATTTCGCTAAATCGACTCCCGTGGACTCTTAATACATCTTTTGTAGACTGAGTTAGTTTTGTTCTTGTCGTTGAAACCATCAGGTGTCGATTGGTTGACTCAGCCCACTGTGGATTTAATTCCGACCAACAGGCAACATGCATGAGATATCTCCATTATTTCGTATAGTTATCAGCAACCAAAAATCTGTGGATTGAATAGGCTTTACTAATTATCAAATCAAAGTTCCAAAATATCGAATCAAATTTTCAAAATATCGAATCAAAGTTCCAAAATATCGAATCAAAGTTCGAAAAAGATCGAATCAAGGTTCTAAATCATCGAATCGACGTTCTACCAATTCAATCGAAGTTCTATAATATATCGAATCGAAGTTCTAAATTATCGAATCGACGTTCTACCAATTCAATCGAAGTTCTATAACATATCGAATCGAAGTTCTAAATTATCGAATCGGCGTTCTACAAATCTAGTCGGAAGTTCTAATATATCAAATCGAAGTTCTAAAATATCGAATCGAAGTTTCAAAATATCGAATCAACATTTTAAAATATCTAGTCGAAGCTCTGAGATATCGACCCGATCTGCCATATCGCTGTGGTACACGTCGTCTCCAGATGAACGCCCTTAGAACACGATCTCTTGCTCGTGTTGACAGCCGTCACACCGACCTGGCAGTGTGAATAGACGCGTGTGTGCGAATAGCGCCACTCGATGTCATTCAACATGCAGATTGGGTGTGTGCGGTTTGCTGTGTGGATAGATTCGGTTTGAAATGCAAAACTCGAGAGGAAATCTGTAAAAATGAAAACACATTCAGAGTGAAGTGAATTCTATTTACATTCGTCACGGTTCGCTATTTCGAACTGAAATGTGTATTAAACCGGCAAATGTATGTGGATTTAGAAACGGAGTGAAGGCAGACTCGCGGAATTTACAATTCTCTTTTTCCATGATTTGCCGTTCTGTTTTTCGCTGATGTATTCGATTAGGAGCTTGACTCGGTATCGACTGAGCCGTTGTGGCCCCCTAATAGTACCAGCTCCAGGCGCCAGGTTCGTTTCACGAGCCTTTGTAGCCACGCAGTAGAGTGGAAAGAAATGGAAACGGCACGTTGGAAAATGTAAATATTAATAAAACAACAAATCCGGATAAAACTGTCGGTAACCGAGCATATTTCATGAGCCCTACGCTAGTAGATTTCATGAGCTCAAAACGAGCACAAAATGAGCACAAAATGAGCGCATTACATGAGCACAAAATGAGCATATTTCGAGAGCACAAAGCGAGCACAAAATGAGCGCATTTCATGAGCACAAAACGAGCACTAAATGAGCACAAAATGAGCGCATTTCATGAGCACAAAGCGAGCACAAAATGAGCGCATTACATGAGCACAAAATGGGCATACTTCGAGAGCACGAAATGAGCCTATTTCGAGAGCACAAAGCGAGCACAAAATGAGCGCATTTCATGAGCACAATACGAGCACTAAATGAGCACAAAATGAGCGCATTTCATGAGCACAAATCGAGCACAAAATGAGCGCATTACATGAGCACAAAATGGGCATACTTCGAGAGCACAAAATGAGCGCATTTCATGAGCACAAAGCGAGCACAAAATGAGCGCATTTCAGGAAACAAACGAAAGTACAAATTCAGTTGAAACTTGGCTTACACATGTACCATCATATAATTCGATACTGTACAGTTTTTAGGCGCAATCAGTGGCACCACTTCTGAGAAAACCGAATACCCAAACGAGAACATTTTGAAAAAATATTTCTTGCGAATAAATTCAAAATCTCACGGTATTTCAATATAACATTGATACACATTATTCCGAAGTTTCACTTAAATCGGATCAGCCGTTTTGATGACAAAAATGTCTAACGTAATTGGATGTCTTGCCACGACTCGTGTGTCCCATGCATTATTCAAGGCGGCGGAAAGCGATACAAAACAGCCAGGTCTTCTCCGACCTGGACCGATTAGTTTACATATCAATTCCCTCGGAACAAGGAGACTAATTAGTAGTTAGTCGTCAATCAAATTATAACTTGAAAACGATTTGAATTGCTTGTTAATTGCTTCATTAGAGCCTCTGTAGTCGGTTGTTCCTCCCCTCCTCCCCCCCCCCCTCCTCACTACCCACACTCTCCTCCTCCTTCGATCTGGGGATAGCTGCAGGTATATTGGGCTCGGGATTTTATTTGTAAAAAGAAAACATTGTAAAATGGATCCGACCAACAGAACAACATTTTCAGTGTCAACACAACATATAAACGATCGCAGTGACTTTCAGTCTCAACATATTGAAGTGAAACTGCTTCACACCATTCAGAGAAGTATCTTATAAAATACTGTCGATCCATAATAAACATCAAAATATGTTACGTGTTATTTGTATGTAACGGTACGCTGTGAAGTGAATATCGAGTGTTACATGTTACATACAAGTGATCTTTCCATCTTTATTATTATAAAATTCAAGTCAATACCATTTTCTACAAATATTGTCTGCATCTTGTGATATATTTGTTGATATGGTATTTTGCACGGTTCAAGTTTTATGATCATTTATTATTTATATCTGTGAAATCCCTCCTGGCGGGAACTTTGTGCCCTATGGGGACTGGGGACGCTTTTAGTGGATATAACTTTGAAATAAATACATGGTGATCATGTTTTAAAACTAGGAAAACGCCATATGCGTTGTTAGACGAGCGGATAGTAAAAGCATGAGTAAAAATGGTTAAAAACTGCTTCGAGTGGTACCAATTTAGCACATTTTATGTTTTTTCTTCAAAACGGCTGACCTGATCAAGCTGAAATTTTTTACAAATGTTTATCAAAATGTAATTCAACTTCACGCAGAATTTCATTTTTTGGAAAATATTTTTTTTTTTTCAGTCATGTTATTCTAATGGGTGTTTTTGAAATTTCTTAAATACATAAAAAAAAATTACGCCCCGATATTGCCACAAAACTATACAGATCTAAGTTAGATGAGGAACCATATTGAAAAAAAGTTTGAAGTTGATAGCTGTAGTCGTTTGACCTGTGGAGTACCGAAAAAAAACAAGAAAAAAAAAAAACGAACACCATTTTTTTCAGTAGGCCTATGTCAAATTGAATCCTCCCTCAAGCTCGTCTAATGAAAGATATTCTGTATTTTTCGAAAAATGATCGGAAAAACATTTCAGTAAAGCTATCCCGGCCGCTTTGTTTTACGCGTAGTGGCACGCCTGAGTAAACACAAAACGCAGCAATTAAATAATAATTGGTATTTTGATATTTATTCCCGGCGAATCCCTCCTTCCCTCGTCCAATCACAGCGAAGCTACGTTCGGGAACGCTCGACTCCTCGTATTTTCATGTCTGCAGGCTTGATTTGTGTTTTTGTTGCTTTTTAATTTCATAATATTTTTCCAAGATTGAAGCTTGTGTATTTAGTGTTACGTCTTTGATTATACTCTCATTAATGGAAATGTTAGTCATCAGAGATTTTAATGAAGTAAAAAATTATTTTATCTTGGGTTTTAACGACTACGATTATGAGAAGTGATTATTTTTTAATAAGTGATAATAATTAATAATAATAATATATGTTTTTCATTGTTGATTGATCACAATTTTGATATAAGAAAAGGTAGTTCATATCAAAAATCAAATTACAAATTACATTCCATGTGTATAAATCCATCAGTCGTTAAAAAAGTCAACATAGATTTGATTAGGCCTATGTATTTCAATATAGGCCTAACGTAAAACATATACTATTGATCATCTAAGTATTGTCTAACAGAGTAAAAGCACTTCTTTACCAAATATGTTTTCAATTTACATTTAAAATTCTCAATGGGATCTTTTATTAATTTCAATTCTTGTGGAAGATTATTTACGATTCTGATGCCACATGTCGTTTAAAGATTTCTGATTTGATGGTTCAACCTGAACAGAAATATTAATCCTTCAGTCGAGAAAAATATTTCAGAAACATGTCCCCTTTTTCTCAGCCTTTGAAAGTGAATATAGGTCTACAAAGAAGAACAGTAAAGAACAAGAACAGTAAAAACTTCATAGAATAAGCTCCCTTCTCCCAATAGTTCCCAATATACTTCCCAATTAAAATTGTAAATGACATTTTGATGTTAGAATCACAATATCATTGTACGCTAGCGGAACGGCGGGAACGGAAAGGAGGCTAATGAACTCGGCACCTCCACCAATGTTAAACATGGGCATCACATCAACAAGTGCGAAGTGGCTGAACGTGAGGAGAGAAACCGGGAGGAGAGAATTTTTCTGCGAGTCAGTTTTTAAATGGGACTAGAAATAGTAATTGAAAATCACACATTTGTGTAGATATTTTTGTCTCTGTGGTCAAATTAAAAAAAAAAACTCATACCATAACCCTGCGCTTGAGTCAACAACATTTGATAGTTATTTTACTTGAAAAAAAAGTAAGAGCGTCGGGAAAAGAACCATGGACCCTAAAAAAATGAGGCAGATGTGTTACCAGTAGCGCCACAACAACATATGCTTGCCTAACGCTACTTAATCATACCATAGCAACTGAGTCATGACGTCACAAATCGTAGCGTTCCCATTGGTCACTTTTAGTCCCATTTAAAAACTGACTTGTAGAAAAATTCTCGCTTCCGGGTGTAGATCTAGGTTCAGGATTGATATTAGTTTAGATTGAATCAGTTTAGGATGTTTGTTTGGTTAGGTTAGTTAGTTAGGGTTGGTTTGATTGCATTGATTCAGGTTATAGTTTAGGCTACGCGCAACAACTTCTGCACATGGTGCGATGAATAGCTGATGCCGTGGTCATAGAGGTGATTGTCAGCTGAAGGTAGTGTCGTTCTGCCGTGTAACAGCGTGTTCTTGTGGCAGGTGAAGCGCAGCATCATGCTCAAGATGGCGGACGCGTGCTCGGACGTGGCCAACAAGCAGACCCGGTTCCACGAGATGTACGTGCAGCGTCACAACAACGTCAGGTGAGTCCGTGGGCGTAGCCGTGTCGCCCCCAACACCATACCCTGTCCGTGCAAGCAGCCGTGTAACCCCCAACACTATACCCTGTGCAGCGTCACAACAACGTCAGGTGAGTCCGTGTGAGCAGCCGTGTCACCCCCAACACTATACCCTGTCCGTGCGAGCAGCCTTGTTACCCCTGTCCCTGCGTTCAACCGTGTCGCTCCCAACACCCCTGTCCGTGCGCATGGGAGTCGATTTAGCGGAATATCAGTTTTCTGGTGATAACTTTTGAACGCTATGAGGTATCGAAATTCTGAAAACTAGGAAACACAGATATTCTCAATACCTTCAAGATGGTGTCAGTAGTAACTATAGTAACTATTTATCTCAAATCGCCGAATTGTCACGCGTATACGGCTAAAAAAATACATTGTTTCAACCGTACACGCCTGACAATTATGCGCTATGAGATAAATATTTACTACTTACACCGACTGGAGGGCATTGAAAATATATATGTTTCCCTGTTTTCAGAATGTCGATATCTCATACCGTTCAAAAGTTAGCACCAAAAAGCTGATATTCCGCTAAATAGACTCCCGTGGACTCTTAAATATAGAAAAAAAAAGAATATCATACAAGAGACAAATACGTAACGGTGGTGCTTGAGTTTGTTATGTTGATAGACGACCCTCTCCTCGCGTGGATACAGGTGTACCAATAAAACGTCTGTTGTCGTCGTGATTGAATCAAGAGAAGCATGTCGTCACAAAACACTCTCACTTCTCACTCAATACTCGTACATTGCGCTCGGATGTTGCTATTCGTTTTATCGCCGAAGACAGACTCGCTTTTCTCGGCGGGAAAAACTGAACGACTTGTGCTAATAATTGATGAGCACTTAGCAAGTGCCCCATCTGTTGCTCCCACCGGCCGTTTCTCCTCTTCCCGGCGCTCCTTCGGGAAGAGTTTCCGCCCTTTGTGCCCCCCTCCTATATATATATTGGGTTTAACGACGCACTGTAGTGATAGCGAAGCTCTGTTGGCATCGGATGGAAGATTAATGAGATGAAGGTTTCGTGCACTTTGAAAAAATAATCACGAAAAATGAAAAAAACGAAAAAAATTTCCCAGAAAATTAAAAAATCCAAATAATCCAAAAATCGAATAAAAATGAAAATTCGAACAAAAATGGAAAAATCGAGGAAAAATACTAGAAATAAAAAAAATCACAATAAATCAAGAAAATCCCGAAAATTCACAAAAATCACAAGAAAACATGAAAAAGTCACGAAAAATCGAAAAAATCAAAAGTTTACGGAAAATCATAAAAAATTACAAACAAATCGGAAAAAGTAAAAAAGAAAAATTGAAAGAAGAAATCAAGAAAACTCAGATGTAGGCCTACACTAGAATGACAATTTGTTAACACCCCGCAAAAAAAAAGTGTAAGCCTAAAGATGGTCGACAGCGGGGATCGAACCAGGTCCGAAATCCTCTCGCCTCCCGGATCACAGTGAGCGAGCGCATTAACCACTGCGCTACATGTGTCGGTGTAGCCCCTTCTCCCTGTTGACTTGTAACAGGGACGATAACTATATGGCTATCGGTATGATAAATATAAAAACATCCATCATGTGAATAAGACATGAAGTGAAAACAAGAATTTTAGAGAACATGATTTTTAACTTCATTTTATTTTTGAAGATTTCACTACAGTAAACCCTCGTTAATTCTAACTCGGATCATTCAAATTTTGTTTCAATTCAAACAATAGTTCTATCCCTACAGAGTCTTGACCCATAAGACCAATGTTGAAAATTTCGGTAATTCAATTTTTAAAATTAAAAGTTCGGGTCCATTAAATTCCGAATCGAAGAAAGTTTACGTGATTCCCTTCATACTGTATTTCAATTGTTTACTTGTTCACTTTATTTGTTTACTAAGACCTGGTTTTACGGATTGTTAGTTAGTGGGTCAAGTAATAATTAGGAGATTAACTTGCTATCGCCCTCGGTTACTTATGATATTTACATACTTTTAACAGCGGATTAGTACCTAACCACGACTCGTAAATCCGGGCCTTAGAACCATGCCCCTACAGATCACCCCCTCCCCTGGTTATTTCCCCCCCCCCCCCCCCGATCTTCGCCGCTCCGGCTTCGTCTTAATTACAACCTCATGATCGTAATGGCGCAAGTTTCATCAACTAACACACTTCATCACGAGCGCTCCTGTGACGGTTCCGAGCGACCGTCTCCCCGTCACACTTCATCATAGCGCGCGGGTGTCTCGAGCCTGCATCTCTCGGGGAAACAAGCGCGGCAACCGACTTGATTTGGCCAATTTCCATTATACGCCGGTGTTTGAGGAGGGGGGAGGGAGGGGGGGAGGAGGGGGACATGCCGCAGGCGATCGTAACTTGCCAGGAACAAGGAGACTCGTTAATATAGCGTGTACTTGAGGTTATTAAGGCGCCCCAAGTCAACATGGGGCAAAAAGTTCCCACCAGGGTGAAAGCACAGACATTAACGATCATAATACTCCATACGTGTAAGATACTAAATTAAGAAATACATCACAAGATGCAGAAAATATTTGTCGAAAATTCTGATGAGTTAAATATCATAATAACAGAGGTGGAAAGATCATAATCTTGATTGTAACAGTAACACTCGATATTTGTCATTACGTTGTGAATTAGTTTTGAGAGCCCGCATTTTGGTCAGATTTACAGGGTGCACTTTGGCAACATATATCTCAACAACTACAAACACCATGGACTTGCAGTAATTTGCAATCAGTGAACAATACCCTCGTAATTAGATGTGCCTAGTCAAACTTTGGGAAACAATTTCATGATAGACCATCAATTGAATCAAAATGTGTCTCATTTGATGGTTTTCATTATTAAATTCACGTTTAACGAATGACATCTTCAAGTTCAACTTTGCTTATCAATATTTGAAATCCTGATATGCTTATAACTTCACAGAATTCCCATTTTCCTTGGCCAAAATGTGTAATGTAACTAGATTTTGTCAAAATTAAAATATGGAAAACTCCGCCATCTAGCGGTGGTTACTGGAACTGTTATAATGTCAACCTCTTTCCACTTGACAACACCGATAGGAAGTGTAGTCTTAACTATGAATGCTGTCACCCTGAATATCCGCATTTCGAAGAGAAATATTCTCAGCTAAGATGCGAGCTCTTAAAAGTCGTTTTAATGGATCCCACACCGAGTTGAAAGAGCACATTTAATACCTGCTTGTCAAACGAACGCTTACTCCATCATGATGGCACTTTCATTTGTCATCTTATATACCTCTACTCTGGTTATGTAAATGAAGTCGACGTCGCTCAGCGTCGGGGCGCGAGGCGTCGCCGCGTGATGCCGCATCTGTTGCGCTCGCACGGCGGAGAAAGAGAGAGAGGGAGAGAGGGGGTAAGGGGGTGAACGATACGCAAGAGTGAATGAATACGTTGAATGTTTACAGGCGTTTATGAAAGGGTTGGTATTTCTACAGACTTGCAAGGATAATTCTATGAGATTGGAGATTGGATAAATTCTTCTCAATGTGTATGGAAAATAACTAGGAAAACGCAGCATATACCTTGTGGGATGAGCGAGATGATAATACGAAATACACTCGATAGTTATACAACTTACATTCACTTCAGTTTAGAAACTGTTATGTCTAGTCACTGCCAATTGTTTGTTCAGGCAGGTTGTTGATCGTCCCTTTAACGATATTACAACCAACTTATTTATTTCTTATTTTTACAATATAAAACACAATTGTTTCAAGAAACAAACGAACCTATTTTTTGGTAATTGTAGCATTGTGTATTCGAAGATGTATGGAACAATAGAGAGATAAAGAGAGTGAGAGAGGGACAGAAAGAGAGACAAAGATTGCTTCTCCGTATCCGTGGTTCTGAGATTGGCTCGGTGCTCTTATGGCCTCACCAAGCATGAGGTGTTCACTGGCGCTTCCAGGAAACACATTCAGTCCGTCTCTCTCTCTCTCTCTCTCTCTCTCTCTCTCTCTCTCTCTCACACACTCTCTCTCTCTCTCTCTCTCTCTCTCTCGCTCTCGCTCTCGCTCTCTCTCTCTCTCTCTCTCTCTCGCTCTCGCTCTCGCTCTCTCTCTCTCTCTCGCTCTCTCTCTCTCTCTCTCTAACTCTCTCTCTCGCTCTCGACTGCAAATAGTCCCTGTAGTAAACGTTTCATTTACACAATCCATTGAATTAATATTCCATTATGTTCGTGTTTTTGTTTCCGAGTATAATTGTGCCCCTGGTGCCGATAAGGGGGGAAGAGGGGAAGAGGGGAGAGGGGGTGGACATTTGACCTGAATATCCACAGGTTGTCCCCTGCCTGAAGTAGTCGTGGCCGGAATGGTTTATGCCCTGCTTGGTTATCATGTTATCTAGTGGAATGGAATGATTTATTGAATTTCATTTCATATTTGTGGTATTTTACACAGACACCTTTAAACATGACAACATACTATTTCCTCTTGGAAAAAGCACTCTTCAATAGTTAATACATATTCTCAGAAAGATATGGCATTCAGGACGATTTGAGAACATTTAAGGAGTCCCCAGTCTCCATAGGGCAAAACGTTCCCATCAGGATGATTTCACAGATATGAAGGATAATAAATAGCCATAAGTAGGACTATCTACTTGTGAACCTCGGTAAGCTGCTGTTCTCTCTTTCCCTTTCACACAATTCATAAATTAAGTCTCAGGCTATTCTCCTCAACACACTTAACATATTGTGTATGTTTATTATGGATCGCCAGTATTTGGTGAGCTTCTTCTCTGAATGTTGTGAAGCTTAAATGTTCAGAAGTAGAAGCACTGCGATCGTTTATATGTGATTGTCGTTTCAGCATCTTGTACGCCGACATCGTGAACTTCACGCCGTTGTCCGAACAGCTGAGCGCCTCGGACCTGGTCAAGACCCTCAACGAGTTGTTCGGACGCTTCGACCAGATAGCGCAGGTGAGCCAACCAAACCGCCGCTTCGTGCGCGCGCATCACGCGACATTACGTCCTAGGCCTGGCTAGCTCCAAGATTCTAGGGCCCTTACCGCGACTGTCGAGAGTCCACGGTTGGATTGCAAGAACGAAGTTTAACCCCGGTCTACTTTAAGCTGGCCTTCCATGAACGCGGTATTCGCTTAGCGAATTCGCTAAGCGTTGTTCTTAGCTTGGATACCGTGCCGCCATACGCCACTCTCGTCAATGATTGTTCGTTTTTCAACATGGCGGCTGAAAAAAAACGCTTAGTGAATTCGCTAAGCGAATACCGCGTTCATGGAAGGCTTGCTTTAGACGCCGTCCAAGTACAAAATAGCATTGCCTCTTCAATGCTATTTTGTACTTAGACGGCGTCTAAAGTAGACCGGGGTTTAAACTTCGTTCTTGCAATCCACCCCATGAGTCGATTTAGCGGAATATCAGTGTTTTGGTGATACATTTTGAACGGTATGTATGAGATATGTTGATATTTCAAACACATATATATTGAATACCTTGAATATGATGTATATGTTTGAACTATTCATCTCAAATCGCCCAATGGTCAGGCGTACTCGGTTAAAAATACACATTTTTTAACCGTATGCGCTTGACAAAATGGCGATTTCAGGTGAATAGTTGAATACTTACACCATCTTGAAGGTATTGAAAATATCTGTATTTCCTCGTTTTCAGAATTTTGATATCTCATACCGTTCGAAAGTTATCAAGTTATCATGTACGGCCTGGGCCGTCTCTGCGCACGCCTGCTAGCAGTACGCATGGGAAGGGGGGAGGGGGGAGGGGGAACATTCTCAGAGCGACGACAAGAAGTGTTTTCTTATTTCATGATACAGCTGGGATTTTCCCACTCAGACCTGAATAAATGTATTCATTTCTCGTCTGAGTTCGCTGAATACATTCAGTTCGTTGCTATTAACTTCTCGAATAATGATGTCGTATTTCGGCTAGTGGGGTGAGGGGGGATGTCCCTCCCCTTAAAATACTGTCAGTCACATTCCAGAACATTGACAGACTAATTATATTTCATCGAGCTGTTGAATCTTTGATATTGTAACATATAGCCGTGAAACTGCTTCACACCGTGCAGAGAAATAACTTATATATGATCCTGTCAATCCACAATAAACATTCACAATATGTTACATTACTGGTTACTTGTATGTAACAGTACGCTGTGAGGTGAAAATCTATCATATAAATACCGAGTGTCACAGTTAGGCCTACGTACAAATGCTTTTTCTATATTAGGTACAGTGACCATATTCAAAAAAGGAAACTCCGGGACAACGCCAAGACGTGCGCAGTAAAAATCATTCCTTCCAAATTGTATTGGGGGAAGGGGGAGTGATAGCTCAATAGTCCCGCAGGGTATTTTGGGGGGAATTTGTTGTCTTCCAGTAATATTTTGTGTCTTTTCTAGTCATATAAAACCAAGATTTTGTTTTTGTTCTATCATGGTCATTGCATGCAACTTCATGAGGATGTAGCCCACACATGTTAATGATAGAAAGATGGGTATTTGGATTTGATGTGCAATTTGAAAATTGAATCACCAAATATCAGCAGATTTTTAAATTTCTAACAAAAATGAAGTATGAGAAGATGAATTTTGGAGTATGAGAAATACCCAGTTATATATTTCTTCCGTTTTTAAAAGCCGGGACATTTGTTGGTCCCGAGAACATTTCTCGGGACTCCAATTTCAAATTGACCATTCAATTTCAATTATTTTTTATTTATCATTTTTGTTATAATAATAATAATCATCCCACCAACAACCAGGTTACTTGGGGGTACGGATGAGTGGGTGATAGATGAATGATATTTAAAAAAAACATGCCTTATGTGGGACTCGAACCCACTCCCGAAGTGAATTCAGTTTCCAAGGCAGTACCGATTAATGTTTGCTAAAAGACCTCACCAACAGCTAAGTTATACGGGGGTACGAATGAGCATGTGGTAATCTAACTATGAAGTGATGAAAAGCGAAAGGACGTTTACAAAAACCGAGACTCGAACTCACTCCCGACGGTGACTTGAGTTTCTAAAGCAGTACCTTAGCTGACTGAGCTAGAGGGGTTGTGTATTTATTCCAGTTCATCCATCAATAGAGTCGTGTATCTCGTTTTCCTGCTTTAGAATCTGTGAGATATTCATCTTCCATTCATGACTCGGTAAGTTGATTATCTAACTTTGTGACGTCATTGTCTGCACTTACCGACGTGACGGCTGTATTTACCGACGTGACGCGTGTCACCTCATTATCACAGCCACCTGGATGAGGCCGGTATGAATGACTGACTAACTAGGTGGGAGGGCGGTGGCGGGACAGCGGGATGGGGATCGGGAAGGGACTGGTAGGAATACGTTCCATGCTCTATTGGTTGACTTTGCGTTTTAAGATGTTTGCCATGTCATTTATAATATACAGTAGAAGATTATTGAAATTAATTTGTACTAAAATGTTCGAGATATTCTAACTGTCAGACAAATGGGTTTACTAAGATATGGCTTTTCTAAGATTTGGTCGCGAGGTGTCGGACAAATGGATTTTCGTAGTTATGGGTTTATCAAGATTCGGTCAGTCGATTAAATGAAGTGTCGGACAAATGGGTTTTCGGAGATTTCTAGGATTCGATTTTTCTAAGATTTGATTTTCCGAGGGTGTAATGTGCTGCCCCAGAGCGAGGATGTGTTGATGAGCGTAATGAGGCGGATCCAGCGAACGATTGAAGTGCTAAGAAACACAAGATGGCGCGTGTTGATGGTGGTTGGTGTTGTTGCCGCCAGGTGAACCAGTGCATGCGCATCAAGATCCTGGGGGACTGCTACTACTGCGTGTCCGGCCTGCCCGTCTCCCGCCCGAACCACGCCTACAACTGCGTCAACATGGGCCTGCAGATGATAGACGCCATCCGGTGAGTACAGCCTCTCGTACTCTCGTGCACGGTGCCAGAGACATTCATCTTTACACGTCTTAGGGGTGTGCGACAGGGATGTCGTTAGGATTTGTGTATTGGGGGGGGGGGGCGCAGGTTGGGCACTAGCCGCGTCTTAAAAGGAGGTCTGGGGCCCCACAGTGAATTTTTTGTACCATCTTTAAAGTTATTTTAGCGATACAAAAGCAATTTTGGAAGCTTATAATTGAATCATTATGGATATTTTCGAAGTTATCTTCAATAATTGAATCATGGAGATTTTTTTAGCCATTCTGCGATTTACCCCTCCCCACCAAAGCCCCGCAGGGAATTATTTAAAATATGCTATTTTTTAAGTGATTGTTGCGATCTACAAGCAGTTTTGGAGGGTAATAGTTGAACCATTATGGACATTTTTAAAGTTATATTCGTGATATCTCCCAGTAAAATATTTTATTGTGTGTTATTCGTAGGTCAACATCATATATATATTTTTTTGAAGAAGGATAAATTATTGGTGGGGCGCAAATGACGATTGGTAGGACTCGCGCCCCACCTTGGACCCCCTAACGACGCCCCTGGAGTGGGAGTCTACCTATAATATCGAGTCCGAGTCCGAGTCTCCGCCAGAATCGGACTCGGACTCGTAGAAGTCATTTTAGACTCGATTTCCGAGTCCGTTCGAGTCTTTTGAATCTGCCGCCGATTCCGAAATTATCCCATCTTCACGCTCATCCCACAACGACTCTTAGGTCGTTCTCCCACTTAGGATGTCATGCATAACGACGCAATCACTTATAAAATGTAACTTTCTCTTAATATGTATATTTTCAAGCAACGCTGTTGATTACTTGTCGTGTGCAACAAGTAGGCTAGCCAGACCGGCACCTCCACCCGTGCGTTAGAGTGTTACTGATTTCTTGACCGGCACCGCCACCCGTGCGTAACAAATCCACCTCGGTATCCGTGTTCGCGAGAGTAGCGAAGACTCGAGTAACACTTTTCGCTTGAGAACACGGGGAGCTGAAATATGAGGCGTAGCGAAGAATAGAACAGCATCTTAAGAATCCATGGGAGTCGATTTAGCGGAATATCAGTTTTTTGGTGATAACTTTTGAACGGAATGAGACATCAAAATTCTGAAAACAAGGAAACACAGATATTTTCAATGCCTCTCTGATCGCCTGATTGTCAGGCGTATACGCTTGAAAATACAAATTTTTAAGCGTATACGCCTGACAATTATGTGATGTGAGATAAATAGTTATCACTTGCACTATCTTGAAGGTATTGAAAATATCTGTGTTTCCTCGTTAAAGGAATTTCGATATCTCATACCGTTCAAAAGTTATTATAAAGAAACTGATATTCCGCTAAATCGACTCCCAAGGACTCAAGATGTCTTGTTTGTTGAATGAGTGATCTCGTGGTGGTACGCGCGTGCGTGTTGATCTCACGGCCAGGCGGAGTCGAGACTGCGCTTGCGCTCTAGAGGGCGCTGGAAACATCAGTCATGCCCTATCTCGCCCGAACACTCGAGGCCTATAACCTCAATATACACATGTATATTGTGTGAAGAAGATGAATTATGCCCCCGTCATGCAATGAACCGTAGTCACTAACATGCTCTAACACGCACACTTCAGTGTTGTGTGTGCGACACAGTCACACTCTTCACGCTGGCATTGCTGTGCCAAGTCAGGTGGAAACTCCTCACACCGAGTACTCGAAGCGAACTTACCAATATTACAATGAATACAAAAACAAACAAGAATAAGAAATGAGGTGAAGAGAAAAATGATAAGAAAAGAAGATCAGGATGACAAGATACAATCAGAAAATTAAGAATTTTATCAAATTGGTCATATTAGGTGAGGCCTGTTCGGGTTAGTTCAGGCTGTACGCAACAACAACAACAACAACAACAACAACGTGTGCTGACATAGCGATGGTACGATGAATATCGGCTGCCAAACGAGTGGAATGTCGCGGTCGTGTTGGTTTTACTGCAATGGCAGGCATTTGCTTCAGTTCAGAGGAAACAGTTGGTTGAGGCCGGAAGCCTGTGCTAGCGGTTCGCCGCAGCCACGGCATGTCACAGCGGGTCCAGCCAGCCTCGCAGGTTACACATGAATGAAATGACCGTCCAGCGGGATACCAGCCACAAGCTAAAAGAAGGTCTGGAGACACGCAGGGATTTTTTTGTGATTTTTGAGATTCTCAAGCAGTTTTTGAGTCTAATAATTGAACCTTTATGGACATTTTCGAAGTTCTTCTCAATAGTTGAACCATTATGGACATTTTGGAAGTGATTTTTGCGATTTACATGCAGTTTTGTTGGAGTCCAGGTAATTGAACCATTATGGATATTTCCAAAGTTATTTTGTAATATTTTAATCAATATGGACATTTTCAAGCTATTTTCGCGATTTCTCCCGAAAAATATTTCATTGTGTGTTTATTTGTCGGTCAACATATATTTCTGCAAATGTCTGTGTGGTCTGTATGGACCCGCTAACGACGTCCCTGACTCTCCCTTTAGGAGCCCGAATCTTAGCTGAGAATATTTCTCAATTCGAAATGCGTATATTTAGGATGACAACATTCGTAGTTAGGTTAGGCTACACTTTCTACCAGTGTTGTCAAGTGGAAAGGGGATGATATTCCAAGAGTTCCAGTAACCACCGCTAGATAGAGGAGTTTTCCATATTTTAATTTGGACAAAATCTAGTTACATTACAGATTTAGGCATGGGATACTGTAGATACTTAGGAAGACTGTAGAATTATAGACAAATCAGGATTTCGAATATTGATAAGCAAAGTTGAACTTGAAGATGTGCCTTTGTAATTTTTTTCTACTATCATTCGTTTACCGGGAATTTATCATGAAAACCATCAAATTAGACACATTTTGATTCAATTGTTGCTCCATCATGAAATTATTTCCCAATATTCGACAAGGCAGATCTAGTTGTGAGGGTATTATTCATTAATTGCAATTTACAGTATTCCGTGGTGTTTGTAGTTCGTAAGATAGGCCTATATGTTGCCAAAGTGCACCCTATAAATCTGTCAAAGATACAGGTACTTAAAAAAATAGAGAAATTCACCTTCACTATTTTTCTCCTGTGTTCAAAAACCAGTGTAATTGAATAAGAACCTGTTCACACCTCCAAGATAATTTCATGCTCTTCAATTATTATGACATTCTATTTTAGTGAATTCTATCAGTTTCAAGATAATACGTCATTAAAATGAAAAGAATGTCGTGAAATTCATTGAAGTATTATCTCAAAACTGATTGAATTCACAAAAATAAAATATCATACTATATAAAAAGCATGAAATTATCTTGGAGATGTGAACTTTTCAGTCAATTACACTGATTTTTGAAAATGGAAAAAAAAACAGTAAAGATAAATTTCTCGATCGAGCCCTTGTTCGTGTTATCCCGTGCAGGTTCGTGCGTGAAGCTACGGGCTTCAACGTGGACATGCGTATCGGTATCCACACGGGCAACGTGCTCTGCGGCGTACTGGGGCTGCGCAAGTGGCAGTTCGACGTGTGGAGCGACGACGTCACGCTGGCCAACCACATGGAGTCGGGCGGCGTGCCCGGCCGCGTCCACGTCACCAAGGCCACGCTGCTGCATCTCAACGACAGGTTCCTGGTGGAGCCGGGCGAGGGGGGGACCAGGGAGGCTTACCTCGGGGACCACAAGGTGGAGACGTACCTGATCATACCGCCCAAGGTAGGAGACCTACTTGATCATACCGCCCAAGGTAAGGAGGGGTAAGGGAAATAGACAGGAGAGGGGGTAAGGGAGGTAGAGGTGCAGGGAGGGGTACCTTGGAGACCACAAGGTGGAGACCTACTTGATCATACCGTCCAAGGTGAGGAGGGGTAAGGGAAATAGACAGGAGAGGGGGTAAGGGAGGTAGAGGTGCAGGGAGGGGTAACTATACATCGTGAGACCTACTTGACCATACCGTCCAAGGTTTTATAGAAGTTGATAGATTTATAGAAGTTGATCGTTGTGTTCAGAGTACTCTTGAATGGAGTATAAACATTTATTCAATAAGTCGTTTTTTAAGTCTAATTTTAAATTATCCTCCATTTTTAAGGCTTTTAGGAAGGTGGTTATACATTATGATGCCTTTACTCATTGGACTTTTACCAAATATCATATCATATCGTGGGCCGTGACTCAATACACCGTTGCCATGGACACCGTGTGGTTGCCTTTCATCGAAAGTATTTCTAATGCAGGGAAATCTTTTGAAAGACATTTTAATAAGCTTACAGACCTGTGCAGCTACTTGATAACAGGATCCTGCTTTGACTTCTTTGTATTTCAAAGAGCTTACTTTATGAATGGGGAACTTGTGAAGAGTAGGTCTTTGCACTTTTCACTTTATTACCATCTTAAGTTTTGTTTGATAACTTGAATAATACAGTGTAGTAAACAAGGTAAGAAATGACAAACTGTGTAAAGAAACTTGAGGTCTATATATACATGACCGAGCCCATTCATAAACTTGTCAACTTTTACTATACTTGTGTATAGGTTGAAATCTCAACTTTGGATAGGTTTTCACTGAGACGGTTTGTTTTATAGTGCAAGTCTGCATCCTGCTTGCTTGCTTTATTCCTCAGTGTTATTATGATCTTGTTATGCAAGTGACACCTTGTCATTGCATTTAGTTGAATGCCCAACAGGGAAAAAGGTCTGATTTCTCATCTTGAAGTTGATTTTGATAAGTGTACCTATATTTTGACATGTATCACACAATTTTCCATTGGCTTTTTGAATATTTATAATACACCACTGTGGTCCATAAGATGAATCAATCACATAATTAGGTCACACTTACACAGATAAAAAATGTGTTCAAGCTGTATATTATGCCGTAAGAGTTGAATAGTTATAGCTTACACTTTATTGAAGGTATCGAAAATATCTGTTCCCCCGTATTAGAATTTTAATATCTCGTAACCGGCACATGCAGCGCAGTGGTTGACGCGCTCGCTTCATGTGATCCGGGAGGCGAGGGGAATTTCGAACCCAGTTCGATCCCCACCGCCCACCATCTTTACAGGGGTTTTTCATGGTTTCCCTCTGTAGTCTAGGCTAATGCCGGGATGGTTCCTACAATAAGTCGGCCATGACCGCTTCCTTCCCACTATCCTTCCCATGATCCAAGAACCTTCATCTCATCATCCCATCATCTCATTAATCATCCATCCGACGCCATTAGATCTGCGCTATCATAACAGTGCGTCGTTAAACCCAATATATATATATATATAATATCTCGTACATTGAAAAGTTATCCTTGAAAAAAAAATGCTAAATCAATCTCGTGCACTCTTGAATTATGAAGTTCTACCACTTTATTGCCAACCGTTGAGCTATGTCAACGATCCGGTCTGTTCCAGAAGGGGGAGGGCTGCGAGAACGGGAACGGCGACGCAAGCGAGGAGGGTCACCCGATGAGGAACCGTTCGCCCAGCAAGATGACCAAGTACGTCGAGTGTTGGGGCGCCGACAAGCCGTTCGCTAACATCGCAGAGACCACGCTCACCAAGAACATCGGACTGACGGTACGCACACTCTTCATTGGCACGCTTTATTCGTACATGTACAGTAAACCCTCGTTAATCCGAAATCGATGAAAAAAAAGATTTTGGTTTATACAGATTCAGATTAACCAAAAAGTCATTTTTCATTACTCGATTTTTGAGAAGACCCAATGAAACACTGTTTAGACAAAAACTGCTATGCTGAAAGATATGGGTGTGCGAGTCTACCTAATTTCGAGTCCGAGTCTCCGCCAGAATCGGACTCGAACTCTTTGAAGTAATTTTAGATTCGGTTTCCGAGTCCATTCGAGTCTTTGAATCTGCTGCCGATTCCTAAATTTGAATTCTCGAATTCTCGAAATTTGAAATACTTGCATATGTATTTACCGTATTTAAGTACGGTCTAATTTCAGCATTTAAGTAACAACAACTTCAAGTGAATTTAACATGAAGTGAATTCATGAATATAATAATGAACATGCCCTTCGTTATTTTTTACTCATTCCTTTGTATTTATTCCTTTCCTTCATTGATGACTAAATACCAACTAGGGCATTATAATTATGTAAAGTTGAAGCTTTGTACTGGTAGCGCCTGAAATTGTCTTAATAATCATTTATATGTTTGAAAAAAGACTCGGAACTCGGCTCGGACTCGATTATTTTATGAAGAATCGGACTCTAATCGGACTCAAACCTGGACTCGCACTCCCCTATTGAAGTTTGAGTGCAATGTTTGGACAAAGCGTGCACCTCCTACTGATCTATTAGCAGCAATACTTGTACTAGCGTTGGTTGCCTAGGTTACCGTGCCGTCACTCTGTTTGTTCCTCGTTGCAGAGCTACTCCATGATCGAGTCCAACCTGTTGCCCAGCCGCAACACCTGTCTGGAGTGCAAGTGAGTCAAGTTGGACCGCACAATATCACACAGAGTTCTATTTTCAGTCTGTCGCTTTTTATAACTCTTTACATGTCAATTTGAGAATAGATGATTTTTTTGATACTTTTGTAGACAACTTAGAACATTTTTACTCAGTTGCGTTGACAGTTGCGCTTGTTGCGTCGACTGACAGTGAGCGCGTCGCTTGTTGCGTCGACTGACAGCGAGCGCGTCGCTTGTTGCGTCGACTGACAGCGAGCGCGTCGCGTGTTGCGTTGACTAACAGCGGGCGCGTCGCTTGTTGCGTTGACTGACAGCTAGCGCGTCGCTTGTTGCGTCGACTGACAGCGGGTGGTTGTGTGTCGCAGGAAGTGGCTCAGCTCGGAGGACCTGAACCCGGTGCTCCTGTGGTTCCGCAACGCCAAACACGAGGCGGAGTACCGCAACCAGCCGGACGCGCAGTTCAAGTACTACATCGTGTGCGCTGCCGTCATATTCCTGGCCATGGCCGTCATACAGATCATCACCATACCGCAGTGAGTCTCTCTCTCTCTTTATTTCCACTAGTTCCACCAAAATCCGTGTGGAACGCCACGGTGACACAAGGCCAGTGGGCCACGCTCTGCGCATGCGCGCACCAAATTTACGTCATTGTTGGCGGCAAGACGTCAACTGGACCACATGAGTGGCCTATTGTCACTGTGGCGTTCCACACGGATTTTGGTGGAACTAGCAGTTCTGTTGGTACCAGCCTTCCAGCGCACGGAGATGGCCCGATACAAGACCTGATATATTCTAGATCGTGGTGTGAACTATTAGCAATAAATAATCTCTCTCTCCCTCTCTCTCACTCTCTGTGTTGCCTCAGGGGCATGGTGCTATGGTGCTCGTACGGAGCCACGGTGGTGGCGCTGGTTGTGTTGGTGTACGTGTGCTGGCTGGACGGCTGCTGGCCACACGGCGCCAGCCAGACGCCCGACGCCGCGGGTCAGGTGGTCAGCTCGAGCCGCTGGCTGCGACTAGCCGTGTTCCTCGTGGCCGTCGCGCTCGTCGCAGTCTGTCCCGTCATCACGCTGGTGAGACCATCGCACGACACAGATAACTCCTAGACAAGCCTTGCAATCTGAACATGATTCAACTACTTGACAGCCAGGTTACCGGGTCACTACCTTTAACTCCCACGCCGGGTTACTCTCCCCGATCGCACAGATACTTGTGTTTAGATGGCCTTTCATACTTATTTGACAAAACTAGAGAGAAAAACAACTTTATTTGTTAGCTGTTCACAAATAAAAAAACATACACAGACAAAGCTTCAAAGGATGAAAATCTTCACTGACGCTCACCTCTAAATAGCTACTCGATTCACAAGATTCCGTCTTCATGTCTTGAATGTTAAGAACCTGGCAGTGGAATTTTCAAAGTGAAAAAGTATTCTTCCTTTAAAGTAGATTTGTGAATTGTTAGGTTTCAAATAAAAATGTCGTCATGCTAGGTCTACCAATTGTAATTGATCAGATAGTTATTTCAACATTTATGTTCATTTTTTTCACTACTTTTTTACGTTTATACCCTTATATTCGTATCTATTTGTTGGTCATGTGTCATGGAATACCGCTAGTTCCATCATCAAGCGTCATGTGGTTGTTCCAGATGGACTTGGAGGGTTCGTTGACCCCGGAAACGCTGGTGGCCACGGTAGGGGAGGACGGCGCCGAGGTCAACAGCTCGATGGCGTGGACCTCTGACCCCGCGATACTGACCATCGAGCCCGAGCTCCTCTCGGACTTCGAGCAGCAGCTGATCGACGCGGTGCCGGTAAGACATCGACCTCGTTCCCTCACGTCAGAATATCTCGTTCATCAAAATGTACGAGAGTGAAATCTTTTTTTTAATGCTCGCTCAACGACCTCACCAACAACTAGCTTACCGAGGTTCACAAGTAGATAGGTCTACTTATGGTGGAGAGCCGTTGATAGAACACAGAGATGAAAAACACACGAGATTTTAGACGTTTCGTCTGTTGCCTTGGTAACGGTAGAGTGGGTTACCTACGTTATTGTATTTTATCTTTAGTAAAATTATCATTATTATTCATTCAAAAATTACAGCTTTGGACCATTTTACATACAAGAGCATTACATATACATACATAAGAGTCGAATGTAAATATTTTCTCGTGAAAATTCACGAAAAACACTAAAAACCCGAATATTGGATTTTTTTTTAATGCTGCTCAACAACCCCACCAACAGCTAGGTTATAGGGGGGTACGAATGAGCGGGTGATGATGAAACGAGGAAGTGATGATAGGTGGTAGGACATTTACAAAAACCCATGCCTCATGCGGTACTCGAACCCACGCCCAACGGTGACTTCAGTTTCTACCGCTAGCGATAGTTGACTGAGCCTTGGAGCCATTGACATTTTACTATCCAGAATTTAAATTTTACTTCAGAATTGTGTACCCGTTGATTTACAAAGTACCAGCAAATGTGTGATATAAACGAGGGTACCCGAAGTGAGCTCTAGCGAGTGCTGCCAACTGTTTCAGTCGTACCTGTACGGGTCCGTGCTGGCTCTAGCGGCCATCTCCGTGTTCCTGCGCGTTGGCTTCCTGCTCAAGCTGTGTCTGATGCTAGCAACCATCGCGCTGCACATAAAGCTGTACGCGTCCTCAGTCGACGTGTTCGACCAGTACTACGTGACGCGGGACGACGGGTAAATGATAACAAACCGTCGACACACACTTTCATTATTATTGGTTTCAATTTATACTTTTTATTTTTTCATTCGACATTTACACTATAGAAACAAAACACAAATTCTCGGATGCATTACACAGAATACACAGAATTAAATTTACATTCAAGTAGGCCTACTTACAAATAATAGAGCTAATGATTAATTGTAGTAGGCCTAATGAGAATAAGAACCGATTGTACCAACTGAGGATTAAATATTAATTAGTTAATCATAAGCATATGTATCCAAGGGAAATACAAGTCATTGTACCAACTGAGGATTAAATATTAATTAGTTAATCATAAGCATATGTATCCAAGGGAAATAACAAGTCAATTTGCTAATAGAGCCAGTTGTACCAAGTGATGATTAGTGAATTAAGCAAAAATTAGCAAATTAACTTGTTATCACCCTTGGTTACCTATTCTATTTTTGTACCTTAAGTAATGATTAACTAATTAATATTTAATCATCAGTTGGTACAATCGGCTCTAAGAGCCCATATTACCAATAATAAAAATGTGATAATTAAGCTAATTAATCAATTGCATTACAAAAATAACATTGGTAACCAAGGGTAATAACAAGCTAATCCACTAATTATCGCTTAATCAACAAATTTAGTATTCGTAATACCGGGCCTAAGTAGATTATTTTGTTACTTAAATGTTTGAAAAAAATGAAACCCACAAACCATAATGAGTGACTGTTGTGTGTTGTCGCGCAGGTTGACGGAGCTGCCAGCCGTGCTGAAGGTGTCGGTCGTGCTGGTCGTGCTGGTCGTGCTGCTCCACGTGCTGGACCGGCAGATAGAGTTCACGTCGCGCACGGACTACCTTTGGAAGGCCAAGCTGAAGGTGGAGCAGGAGGAGGTGGAGACGATGCGTGGGATCAACAAGATCCTCCTCGAGAACATTCTTCCCGCCCACGTGGCCGAACACTTCCTGGCCAAGAGGAGCGAGCAGGTGAGTGCCAGTCGTGTACTCGGGCCGGGGCGGTGCCCTGGTACTTCAATTTTGGGGCGCGCCCCGGTACCTTGTTTCTTGAAAACCATATTTGAAGACATAAAGTAAATTTGAACCAGCTGACTTGTAAATGCACATTGTTAAAAATGATGCATCCTGATAGATTAGGATGACCATCCGTCCCGGAAAACCGGGATTGTCCTGGATTTCCATCTCTTGCCCCGGTGTCCCGAAAATGTATTTCGGGATACACATTTGTCCCGGTTTCGGCAAAAGAACGAAATTCCCAATCATTGAGTTAATAATTCTCGTAAAATGGAAAAGTTTTCAACGCTGTTTCATTCCCTTTATAACTTACCGCGCGAGCGCGGCAGGCTATACGACTGTCAGAAAAATCATAACCACCCACGTAACTATAGAGACTACCCCCGTCGTAGGTGACATGTCTGGACCTGTGGGTCTGTGACACACTACATACACTGTGTGCACAGGAATCAACACATTTATTGCGTGTGGCTCAGTGTCGAATTGATTTAGCTACTGTTTGGGTGTATTTTGATGTGATCATGTGTGGAACCCTTACCCTTAACTCTTAAGGGCCTTACCCCCCCCCCCCTGGTCTCCGGCTTCGCGGTATTTACTCTCCTAATTTTTTTTGTCCCGGATTTTTTTTTCCTACTTATGGTCACCCTATGATAGATGGAATCTGCCAATATTTATTTGCAACATCAGACTTTACAATAATGACAGAATCTTGTAATGTAGTGTAGAGTCAGTTTGTGACATTTTTGTACTACCTCAGAAAGGAATGTATTTATGTCACTGACAGCACTGTTCTGCGTCAGTTATACGAATGCAAGCATTACGAGAGGGAGGGAGGGGAGGTTTGTTTACTTTCTTATCATTTTTATTTTATATTTGAATTAAATTAGAATCTCCTAAAACTGACATTGTGGCATGTTATGACTTACAACCGTAATAACTAATGAATGTTTTTTATTCATTGAATAAATGGAAATAATAGCAGAAAAATGTTGCAGTGCTAGATTCACGGCTCCCTAGGTTCGAGATTCCCTAGATTCGGTGTGTAGAGTTTTCGATTATTCTTTATATATACAGATATCCCGCTCATCTTACAACGCATATTCTGCGTTTGGCCAGTTATAAGCCCGTCTGTTTCAGGAGCTGTACCACGAGCGCTACAGCTGTATCGCGGTCATGTTCGCGTCCATACCCAACTACAAGGAGTTCTACGACGAGAACGACGTCAACAAACAGGGACTCGAGTGTCTGCGGCTCCTCAACGAGATCATCTGCGACTTCGATAAGGTACAAACATCTCGATCGTAAACACGGTCATGATTAGTGCCGTAACAAGGTACAGGGAGACAAGAGTGCAGAATGTATCAATAGGTCCCTTCCCCCTTTTTTCATATTTGCCTCAAGTCACGAAAAGCACTCGAGTGCCTGCACTATATTCCACACTAGAGCTCACAATGTGGGCTCGAAAACAAACGTGAACACAGAATAGAATGTCAAATTATAGTTGGAATAACATGATTAGGAACTGCAACGGACCTAACAATGAATAGTATACACAACATAGAATATAATAGTAATAACGATATAGAAAAAAATAGATGAGGATAATAGTGAAAATATGTAATAAGTGAGTACGAAATAAACCCTCTTCCTCTTCGATATCGAAATAATACGAATATGCAGATATGTATACATTTTCGTATACACGCATATAGTACATTTGTATTGCGTTGAAGATAATTATGCAAACGTGTTATGTGTGCTGATATTGTTGTTGTTTGTTTCAGTTGCTGTTGAAGCCGAAGTTCAGCGGGATCGAGAAGATCAAGACGATCGGCAGCACGTACATGCTGGCGTCGGGGCTGCGGCCCGGCAAGGAGGAGGGGGGCGGGGTAAGTGGGCAGATACGTCACGAGCGGGTCCGAGCCCCAGACGAGGAGTTCTTCAGATATGTTTATTATTCCAAATACTCGTAGTGTCTAATCGGCTCAGCGGTATGACGTCTGCCTTGAGTACCAGCGATCGAGGTTTCGATCTTTTTTTTATTACTTTTTAAATATTATATAAATGCTTTAGGCTTGAGGTTATTGGTTGGGAAGTTTTTTTTTCTAAACCGATATTGGAATAATTCTCCATAACGAATCGCACAGGAAGCCGAACTCTCCCGAACGAATCCGGCCAGTGGCAGCCGACCCACTCGTGATATATCAACGTAGAAGGGCAGAAAAGCAAAACGGCCAATTTTCATTTTCTCACTTTCATATCTTCTCTAATCAAGTTGAAAACGCGGAATCGAATGAGAAATACGGTGCACGTTAAGTCTGATGCTTTTGAAACAACATTGGGCCCGGGCGACCGTTGAAACATTTTTACGACTGAGGCTCAAAGCAAAATCTCAGTATGCCACGTACTTGAACGTACCTACATACAATTTTATATGCATATTTAATTTATTCCATTTGGTTGTAATGTTTATATGTTTTTATTTCTCGCCATTCATGTCTGAAAAAGGATGTACAAAAGGTGAGTTCCGTGCTTGACTACACTTCTAGTTTGTCTTTCATCTTAACAACAACAACAACAACAACAACAATGTAATAATGAAATGAAAGAATGAAGCAAATTATATGCTGATTATCAAGCTCCCACCAAATTCACAACTGTTCTCTCATTGGTTTTGTCTTTTTAGTACTCATTCAATAAACAACAAAAATTGTGTCATAATCTTGAAAAAAATAATAAGACTTTGAAATGAATAATATCCCACACAAGTATAGCTTATGAGTCGTAAGGTTTGTTACGTTGTTGTTGTTTTCTGCTATCGCTAGTGGTAGAAACTGAACCTGAAAACTGAAACTGAAACTGAAACTGAAATCACCGTTGGTCGTGGGTTCAAGTCCCGGATAAGGCACGGGTTTTCCTTTCAACGTCATTTCACCTATCATCACTTCATCGTTTCATTATCATACGCTCATTCGTACCCCCGTATAACCTAGCTCTTGGTGGGGTCGTTAAGCAGCATTAAGGGGTGCATGCACGGTACTTACACAAATCGAGAAATTCATTTTTACTATTTTTTTCATTTTCAAAATCAGTGTAACTGAATAAAGTTCACATCTCCAAGATAATTTTATGCTCTTTAATTAGTATGACATTTCATTTTTGTGAATTCAATCAGTTTTGAGATGATACGTCAATGAATTTCATCACATTCTTTTTATTCATTTACGTAATATCTTAAAACTGATTGAATTCACTGAAATAGAATGTCATATTAATTAAAGAGCATGAAATTATTTTGGAGATGTGAACTTTTCATTCAATTACACTGGTTATTGAAGAGGACGCTGAAGAGCGAATACTGGAATGGCCATACTCAGTCGTGTGAGATGAGCTTCGCGGTACTTTTCAATGTAATGTGGTTAGGGTTCAGGTAAGGTTGGACACCCAAACACATGTCACACAACCGATTATGCTTTCCTCCGGTATTCGCTCATCAGGCGTCCCATTTTTCAACATGGAAAAAAATTAGCGAAGGTGAATTTCTCAAATTTTATTTTTTAATAGCAACGTGCATTAAACCCCTTGAAAAAAAAAATGATAATAATGTTGTCATGATGAACGTTGGAAGAGAAATGTGGGTGCGTTGTTGTCAGGACGTGAGCCGTCAACAGGAACATAACGTGCTGGTGCTGGTAGAGTTTGGCGTGGCGCTCATGACGATCCTGGACCAGATCAACCGCGAGTCGTTCCAGCGGTTCCGGCTGCGCGTCGGGCTGAGCCACGGGCCCGTGATCGCGGGCGTGGTGGGCGCGCAGAAGCCGCAGTACGACATCTGGGGCAACACGGTCAACGTGGCGTCGCGCATGGACAGCTGCGGACTCATGGGCAGGATGCAGGTACAGTCGAGTCATCAGCGAAGTATTACAAATTCAAATTCAAATTCAAAATTCATTTTATTCTATTCATAAGAAATTGATGTACAGTTTGCATTTTTACATTGTTCACACATAGTTACAATTAATTTACATCACATATTACACACACCTTAGGTAGATAGATTGTTAATCTATTAGATATATATATTAGATATATTAGATATAATATATAATATCAATTAGAGGTGGATACATATATGAGTAGATAAAGCAAATAAAGACATTGTGTTTGTGAAAGTACGGTGAAATCAAATGTAATAAATAATAAATGTAATTGCAGTCTCGTAGCCGAGTTTGATGGATAGAGAGGGGGAAAGTATAGAAGCCCGCGTAAGAAAGCAATTTCTTGTATGCGGGTTGACATGAATAGAAGTTAACAGTCAGTTAACAAATTCATGCCGCCCTCGTTAGCCCAGTCAGCTGAGGCAAGCTTCAGACACTGAAGCCACTGTCGTCGTTGGGCGTGGGTTCGAATCCCGCATAAGGCATAGGTTTTGGTAACGTCCTTTCACCTATCATCACTTCATTGTTGCATTATCATCCGCTCATTTGTACCCCCGTATAACCTAGCTGTTGGTGGGGTCGTCGTTAAGCAGCATTTAAAAAAAGAAGAAAAATCCATACAATATTCATTATATTATGAATAGTTCAGAATGAACATAATAATTAGGTGAGCGTGGCATAGACTTTCATTTCGCGTACCGAGAAAAAATTGTCTTTTTATTTATTTATTTTGTGATTTTGTACGCGGCATACAGGTTAGGGAAAAAGCAATCGACTCCATCATTTTTGAATATTGGTGTCACACCAAAATAGGTTTAGATTGTTTTTTATAAAAATCGGTTGAACGGTTTTTCGGTCTAACGCCGCAGTCTGAACGCCACGGTCTGAACGCCACGGTCCAACGCCACGATCTAACGCCGGGATGGTTTCAGGTGACGGAGGACACGGCCAAGATCCTGATGAACGCCGGCTACGAGTGCGAGTGCCGGGGACCCACGTACGTCAAGGGCAAGGGAACGCTCACAACGTACTTCGTCAAGACGCAGTTCGACGACAAGTGAACGCGAGTGGACGTGTGACTGAAACATTGCGAGGAGGAGAAAATGTTGCCGGGAAACGTTTTCGTTCTCTCGACAAACTTGTTGAATTGTATTTGTATCCATGTCTGTGATTCGTCTGTGTGTGATCCAAGGTGTTTGGAGGGCGTTCTCACGGGTTTGCGTAGCTTCGATCTCGTTGGACGAGCGGAAGCAAAGACTCCATTCCGCGTGGTGAATATTTATTGTCGGTGTAATTTTTTAATTTTTATTTTGTTAAATGTTGTTTGTCGATTGACGGGGTCAATCAACTTCGCACCAGTCTCAACCGACTTTCACGCGCTCTAAAATAGAACTCTACAATCGGTTTGACTTCTTTTGAGAAAAAAGAACTTGATTGTGGTCCTATTTGTGGAGCTCGATTCAGGGATAGGTTTCTTGTAGTCAGAAACAAAACAAACACTTTCATCGTATTTTGCCTCTACTTGAAATTTCAAGCTATATCTATTTTTTATTATTATTATTCTAGTCATCAATTTGAACGAGTTTTACGTACGTATTATCCTAATGAAATGTAGTAACATTAAGTAAATGTTTCAACTAAAATTAAGTACACTTGATCAGTATTTTGAGCGGGGAAGGGATTGACTTGACCACTGGTGTCACAAAACATCTTATTGTGTAGACTGTTTATTATGCGGGATTTTGATATTACCAGTCGGGGTTTCTGTAAATGCCCAGATGTTGCATAGATGTGGTGAGCTCTTGTCACCGTCACGTACCTCCACACACCTTGGTCTAAATGTTCATTCTAATAATGTCATATCGTACCAAACTGTCCAGGGTCGGACTGGCGCCATAGAGGCCTCCCGAGAAATGTAAATCAGGGCTTCCTGCCGAGAAATATGCTGCTTCATCTTCGTAGTAAGCTAACCCCAACTGTGATTCACGTTTCTGGCCTGTACATAATAAGATCGCGGCACAGTACTCACAACGACCAAATGCTTGTCAAAACCAAAAAGTGTACGGTCATAAGACCACGGATATAAAAGCTGTATATACTGGTACTACCCTGAGAAATCTCTAAACAACTTCAATATGAAGAATTGTCATCACATATCGGTAAAAAATGTTCCCCCGCGACCTTTAGGTAGCTGCAAACATTTTGCCGTGGTCTTATCAGCTACCGTCTCAGTCTTGGTCCGAGAATCAAAGCGTTCAGTGCACACACACTACATTCTAGTTAATTTGCCAACCAAATCAAGCTGTTAATTTTCATTATCTGCGCGCTTAATTCCGCGTAATACGTATACCGGTACATAGAATATTTCTTCATTTTCCTGTATTTGCAAAGTAATTCTGATCAAGTTGGTGTTGGATCAAAGGTCTCCCCGTGATTCCCGGTGGGCCAGTCCAACCCTGGATACATCCGAATATTTTATCTACCCCAAGACTTTGCGAGCCAACGATCAAAACACGTGTACATTAAGTATTATTTTTATCTCTATATGACCCCGTTTACATTACGGACATTCTAACTAGAGTAACTCCCTATGTAAAGAAGACATATAAATACTAGCCATAACATAGGCCTATACAGTCATAAATAGATGAAGTATCCAACATTTAACATTGTCAGCTTTTCACTTGACATAGGCCTATACCTAAATTGTTAATAAAAAATTGTCTTTAAAATCCAAAGACGTTTTTACACTCATTTTCCACTCCATTCCATTCCACTCTATTCCTTTGAGCCTGTAAAATCAAGAATATATCTACACATTTCTTGTCATAGCCTTGAATAATATTGCAACAAAATTTAAATGAGGTGTAACAATTAATGCTGTTCAGGTTTAATTAGGCCTAGGCTAGCACTCATAAGTAAGCCTAGATGAATTTTCAGTCAGTATTAGGCCTATCAATAGTAGACCTAGATGTAGCCCTAGAAAGTAAAATTTCACATTTTGGGGGTGAAACAGTGAACATTTATATCCACAAGAAAAATATATCCGGATTTACAATTAGATAAAAAACATTTTCTGTCCATTCATATGAATTATTTATAGGCCTACTAGGCCTACCTGAATTCCAATTGGCCATGGCGTATTATTATAGACCTATAGGCCTACCTTCAAAAATATTTTCAAAGCAAATTATCAAAGCAAACCTGCGTGGTCTAGTGTCACATCGCGTCCCACACGGATTATTCCACACGAATTAAAAATATAGATATAAATCAGTAAAGTAATTTTCAAGGTAATATTCAATTCAAAATATTAGCGCTGGTATTTAATTTTTGTCGTGTTGGTGATCTACAGGTGGGTAAGGCGGTGAACTCAAGAACTAGAATTACGCTTCTTGCCGACTTCTTTCCGCTTGTTGCCGACGGCCCGACGCCATCTTTGGAATTAGTCTGAGTATTAATACTTTTTTTGGTAATTAATTTAGACTGTAAAAAGCAAAAAGAACTATAAATAATAAAACAATATAACATGTAAAATGATTGAAGTGAGCAGCTATATCCAGATGAAAGCAGGAAACCTATACTGAGCGCAATAAGGTAAGCTAGACCTAGGCCTAGAATATCGGAAAGCACGTTTGGTAGGCCACCCAACAGAATCAATTTTCTTCCTCGTGGTGGTCATGGAATAATTCAAGTTATTCAACTGTATTAGGCACTAGTGACGGGTAATATATGTGTACACTAATATGTATAGTCACCATTTATCAATCTCTTGGTACTGAGGCAGAGTCAAGTGATTAGCACACTAAAACCTCATTCAGTAGTCTAGGGCTTGATTCCTCCTGTGGTCGTCCATCCTGATAGCTGGGTTTATTGTGGTTTCCCTCGGACGTTCAGGTCAATAATGGAATGGTTCCTTAACAAAAGGCCACAATAGGATTAGGCCTACTTTGAAACGTAGCATGTAACGATGTACCATTTCTCAGACGGAATGCTACAAGTAGGTCTAGGCCTAGGCCTATGGATTACTGTTATGGCCCAATGCCTTCAGCCAGTTTGATCTCACGTAGGCCTAATGCTTGACATGAGTACTTTCTATGTTTCTACATCAAATCAATAGATTGAAACTGTGTCACTTTGCATGACTTGAAATCAACCTCAGAATATTTTCTGTGGTACGCTTATAAATTGCTGTAGGCCCTAGATAACTCAATGAGCTATATACATGCGGAACAGAGGTGTATGCGTTGTTATTAAGAGATGAATGTATTTGCTTGTAAAGCCTCCGAGTCTTCATGCTGGACCACAAGCTAGTGCCAGAGATGTACTGCACGCTGAGGAGTGGCTGCGTTCGGGCAGCCATCGCAACACATCGCTCCGTTCACAGACGACGAATATTTCGTTGAGCCAAGGCCTGGTTAGTGTGAAACTTCTAAGTAGGACATTGTAACGAGGGGGTAGACCTGTAGTAGGTTTTGATTACCTTACATGGCAGATCAACATAGAATAGGGTAATTTTACTATGACACTGAGCATCGTCAATTGGTGAACAATGCATTTTTGATATTTTGGTGTTTTCTGAAAGATCTTGTTTATATCTTTGAGAAAAAGTTGCGGGAGGTTGAGAATTGTTGGTTTCATAGTTTTTAAACTCACTTGAATCTGATGATTTTGCATGTTGTTTGCGAGGGGGGGGTGCTGGAGGGGGTGATTTTTGGTGGTTAGGTTAGGCGGTAGTTTGATGCCGTTGTTGGGGAGGGGGGCTGCTGGAGGTTGTATATGTCGTATATATATATATGGAGGTTGTATATATATATGTATATATGTCGGTTGTAACGTTAGTGGTCGGGAAAAAAAACACAAATAGGCGTGCTCAGTGTCTGTAATTTTACCAAAAAGATCACTGAAATATTCAAAAATCCAAACTTGGACCATAGTTATCATAATATTTATGTTGGTCATCAGAGCTGTAGACCTTATGTAATACTTATAGTAGGTACTAATTATACTGATGAATTGAAAAACATGAAGCACTTGGAAATAAATAATGTATTAGAGCCTACAGGTATAAAATATACACCTGGTGTGGTCGTAGAAATGTTGTAATAAAACCTCATTGTCGACCATTTATTTGTGCTATAAATGTTATAAATGCCATCTAAACACAAGTATCTGTGTATTATAACCTGAAAATGGTATGACCTGGGAGGTAGGGTAGTGATATTTAGGGCTAGTTTTTTGGGGCACTTTTCCATACCCTCTGCATACTTTCTATCTTCTTTATCTGTCCCACTTCACAGCCACACATTCCGTCACCGGTTTTATCCTTAACCTTTGCCTTAACAGCTTTGCATGCCCTTTCCAGTCTGGATTTCTAATTGCTTTTGCTGCAATTTTCTCTGTATGCTCCTCCAGTTAAACTCCTTGTCTAAAACTACCCCTGAATTAATTGTAAATTGTATTTGAAAATTTGTTGGTACCGTACTTGTCAAGTGGTTAATACCGGCTGTTTCCTATTGTTGCAGGTTTTGCAAGCGCTTGACTACAGTGACCATCTCTGCGTGCTCGTTGAAGCCTCAAGCTGTCGGCGAGACGTTCAACTCGTCTGAAGTCACCAAACACAATATCAGGTGGGTGTTTTAATCTTCAGGAAAATAGCCTGAGGCTTGATACTGTATATGAATTGTGTGAAAGGGAAAGAGAGAACAGCAGCTTACCAAGGTTCACAAGTAGATAGTCCTACTTCTGGTGGAGAGCTGTTGATAGAACACAGAGATGAAAAACACACGGGATTTCAGACGTTTTGGCTGTTGCCTTGGTAGATAGTCCTACTTCTGGTGGAGAGCTATTGATAGAACACAGAGATGAAAAACACACGGGATTTCAGACGTTTTGGCTGTTGCCTTGGTCACAGTAGAGTAGGTAATTTGCAGTTTTTAATTTACTTTCAATCAAGTTACCTTCCCTACTGTATGACCAAGGCAACAGCCGAAACATCGAAAATCTCGTGTGTTTTTCACCTCTGTGTTCTATCAATGGCTTTCCACCACCACAAGGAGGCCTAGATCTACTTATTAAGGTAAGCTGCTGTTCTCTTTCCCTTTCCCCCAATTCATATGTTTTATTCATTATTGCGAGAGATCTAGACGAAACGTTTACTGTGCTTCTGGGCTTGGTTTTCCACTATGAAGTGTCCAGCGCACCATATGCACTTATTTGTTGTTGACTTTTTTTTCAAGATACCAGCGCCCAGATTCACAAATAATTTCATCCTAAAATGTTTTAAACTGTTCCAAGTTGAAACCTAGAAAACACATTCTAACTTTATCATGGTTTGGTCTTTATACACCCTTCACAAACAATTTTAAAGAAATTTTATCTTGGTGTTTACTTCAATTATGAACTTACCATGCCGTTTCCATGTAAAGTCCTTGTCTTTGCCTGGCAACCAATGTGACCAAAGAAGAGGATGTTAATTAGTTTGTAACGCAGTATGAACATCAGTAGTTTTCATAAGAGTGTAGCGAGTTCTGTCTGTCACACTGGTTCCGCAACATTCCGGAGGGCGAGAGGGGGGTAGGGGGTGGGTAGAGGGGAGGGGTTTGACAGATCGACATGAAACTTTTCTTGTACACGCAAACGTGACCAACTTAGACCTGTGTAGTTTTTGGGTCAAATCAGTTGGACCATTTTTTAGAAACATCATCTCAAAGTTTCTAAAAACCCCATAAGATAAGGCTGAGCGGAAAAAAATGAAAAATGAAATGTAGGCCTACAACTGTCATTAAATGTATTTTTTTTCCCGAAACTGAAAACATTGAAGTTTTTATATCGTTTGCAATTTTCAACGAACGGCAACTCTAATAAAAACGAACCCACCTTGAGTACAAGGTGAAATGAATGTCCATGCGACGCCCATCTGAAAGTATTAACCAGCAATACAATTACCTGTTAACAACAACTAATTCATGTTTGTTCTACTAGTTAAAGATGCTGCTGTGCCACTAGACTATGTATTACGGCTTGGAGATGAAGATGCACCACCTCTCGGAGAAGAAGATCCACTCAACGACAGTCAGATGCTGCAGTGTGATTGTTGCGAAGAGCGATTGCCGATGCTGGACGAGCTGTATATCAACTTGTGTATTTCGCACATGAACATGAAAGAGTCGTATTTCAGTCAGGGTTCCTAACCGAAAAGAGATGATATTTTGAATTGGAATCGTAATATAAACCTAAATTTTTTCGGTTCTTAAAGGTTCCAAAAGGTTCTTGCATTCATTCTTGCATCTCGTAAATTTGAATTACTGGTGATAATTATTAAAGTCTTTATATACCAACGAGTAAGAAATGAGAAATATGAATCACAAAAAAGTTGAGCAATAGACCTTTTTCAAATTTCAATGCGCAGACGTAGTTTAGAATCCTTTCAATTTTGTTTCTCCATTATATTTTATTGTGCCTATTACAGTACTGTATTAAATTTGTCATTATTATTATCACTCTTTCATGGTAAAAAATAGCACTAATAACCATAGTTTATTGGACGAAACCAATATTAGTACCATGTACGGTACCGGCACATGCAGCGCAGTGGTTAACGCGCTCGCTTCATGTGATCTGGGAGGTGAGGGGAATTTCGAACCCAGTTTGATCCCCGCCGCTGACCATCTTTACAGGAGTTTCTCATGGTTTCCCTCTGTAGTCTAGGCTATTGACAGGATGGTTCTTTCAATAGGTTGGCCATGACCGTTTCCTTCCCACTATCCTTCCCATTACCCAAGAACCTTCATCTCATCATCCCATCATCTCATTAATCATCCATCCGACGCCATAAGATCTGCGCTATCATAACATTGTGTCATTAAAACTCAATACAAAAAAAGGTACTTATATGCGGTAAATAAAGAATACAATGCAATACAATTTTTAGATGAGCGTAGCGAAGATTTTCACTGAACTCTTACGGAACTTTGTCTGTGCGTTTTTTTTTTTTTTTTTTTTTTAGCACTGCACAGGTCGCAGGGCTTGACCGGTCGACATGAAACTTTTTTTTATATGCAAACTTATCCAACTTAGAACTGTATAGTTTTGAGGTCTAATCGGTTGGACCATTTTTGAGAAACATCATTTAGAAGTTTCTAAAAACCCCATAAGATTTGGCTGAGCGGAAAAAAATTGAAAAATTGAATCTCTTCAATATGATTCAAATTTTCCACATATGTGAACACAAGAATAATATACATGAGTAAAAATTTGGTTTGATATTCGGACCAGCCGTTTTGGAGAAAATAATATAATAAATGTATTTTATTCATCGGAAAGATAGAAATATTGGTTGAAAAATGTTGCATTGTCGAAGTCACGGCTTTCTAGATTCATTGACACCGGATGAAGTTCATTTCAAATGATCAAGGTTTGTAGAGTTTTCGATTATACTTTATATAGACATCTCGCTCATTGTACAACGCACATCCTGCGTTTGCCTAGTAGTTGAAGATGGTATGGGACCTAGTATTGAAAATAATGTTTGGTGACTACAACCAGAAACACTAATAGCCTACTATATATTGTATAGAGTCTGCTGATTTGGATTGATACCAGAACCTCTTTTTTCTTATGAGTGCAACCGGAACCAGAAAAACATTTCGGTTTGGGTCCTTACTTTCAGGACAAGTGGAGCACATACATTATTTTTTCAAATATCTATCAAATAGAGTGAAAATCATTCAGCCACCCTCGGTAGCTCGGTCAGCCGAGGCACCGTTTCAGAAACTGAAGTCACAGTTGGGCGTGGGTTCAAGTTCCGCATAAGGCATGGGTTTTTGTAAATTATGTCCCGTCACCTATAATCACTTCATAGTTTCATAATCACCTGCTCATTCGTACCCCCGTATAACCTGGCTGTTGCTGGAGTCGTTCAGCAAACAATCATCATCATGACTATCATTCAGCTTGAAAATGATAAAGGCCTATAATAGGGTGACCAGATGTCCCGGGGTTGTCCTTGTTTTGACCTCACTGTCCCGGAAACCCGAGAGATGTTCTCAGGATGAACAAATGTCCCATTTTTTTTTTTAATGGAAGAAATATAAATAAGTGGGTGTTTTTCATATTCTAAAATTCATCTATTCATTATTCATTTTTGTTTCAAATTTAAAAAACTGCTGATATTTGTTGAATCAATTTTTAAATTCCACATCAAAGACAAATGACTGTCTTTCTATCATTGACATGTGTGGCCTGAATCCTCGAGAGTATAAAGTTGTATGCAATTACTACCGTATATAGAAAAATGTATATTCTTGATTACCGGTATATTATAAGCCTATGTCTAGAAAAAAACACCAAAAAATTACTAGAACACTACTAATACCGAAAAATTCAAGTGCGGGCTGTTGAGCCTATATACCACAAACAGAAAAAACGGTGTCGGCTACTGTTTATTTTTCGTTTTATACATGGACAGCGTAAGAACTACTTATATGACACTCACCGTTGGACATGTAATGCAACATAGAATAGGACTATGTACTTTGTATGCGTTGATAGAACTGTGTTCTAATTGTTTATCTGTCAAAAGTTTGCTATTTTGACAGTTGACAGCCATTGGTCAATGCCTATTTTCATCGCTTGCCTATGAGTGCCTAGCCTAGGCAATGCCTAAGCCCTAGACCTCCATGAATCTTCCATGTTAGGCCTACCGGAATTCGAACTATCAATTCTATAATTTGCCAACTATGAACTAGCTTTGAATGATCAATTCGATTTTTATGCGATTGGTCGACCGTGATTCGATACGCGGCATTCCTTTCTTACACAGTTCCCGAGTGACCTTGAATGCAGTCTTGGCGTATCCATCGTAGATAGCTATTGTCCTTGCCGTAGCCTACACAGGTGGCACTCTTACTGTTTGACAGGTATCAGAAATTTGTGTGTTTGTCTTATATTTATATTGTTATTGTATTTTTTATTGTTGACTGTCTGAATATCGTGTAATTGATCAATTTGAGGACAATAAACATATTATTGCAATGTTGAGTATGTATTAAAAATAGATTGATTATAGAAAACTTGAATTTTACTTGTGTACCAATTCTTATAACTAGTATGTTGATGTCAATGAATGAGGTGAGATGAAGAGTCGTTTTATTTGGTGTTTTCTAGATGGTTCCAGTTTGAAATTCAAATTTTGATTTTTCTGTTTATGTATCGAGGATGTGAAATTGTATTTTCATGTACTATTATTACTGCATATTAAAACATTTCTTCAGATAATACTTGTTCTAACTTCTGTGTACCTTTGGCCTTATCCTTTTACTTACCTTGACAAGGAATAAAACTATGCATGAAATGACTTGGAGTATCTGAAAATAAAGTAGAGTTGAAAGGTGCCTCAAAATCACTTATAAGATGGTAGAAATGTCAGTTTGTATCAGTCGAACGACGTCACGATCTCTTGAACAATGCCACAAACGAATTAAAAGAGAATTTTATTTCTACCAATTTGAATTTCGTGCCACCATGGAGTTGTATTGTATAACCTGCCAACTTTTCTGCTTCCCTGATACAAATCGACTCATTTAAAATCCTAGGAATCCACACAAAATTATTTGAATTACAAGGTCGTGAGCTGAAGCAAAGAGCTTCTGCAACAAAGACATTCTGAGCTCTTTTCCAAAGAGCTTGTAGTGATTTCTGAATACCTGCTGGTGCCTGATGTTTCCCGTGTACTCGAGAGCTAGATTTTGATCGAGTTTGTAAATTTTCTAGTAACCTGTAGTATTCCCGCATACCTCCTCAGGTATTCTACTTCCCGGATAGAAACCGACTGTAAATTTTACGAAAATTTAGGTGAAATCTCGATAAGTACACGGGAAACATCATGATGCAGGAGGTATTCAGAAATCACTGCAAGCTCTTTGGAAAAGAGCTCAGAATGTCTTTGTTGCAGAAGCTCTTTGCTTCAGCTTACGACCTCGTAATTCAAATAATTTTGTGTGGATTCCTACCAGGGAAGCAGAATGGTTGAGGAGCTTATACGGAATTTCGACGACATGCATAAATTTTAGAAAAATAGGCGAGTCCACAGGAAACATCAAATCGAATTCAAGTTGGCGGCAATACAAATCTCATCTGATCCATCATCCCCCCAGTTGCACAAATAGTTGTAGTGATACAAAGTGTCATTTATTTTGTTATTTATAGGTCTAGTATCAACCTTTATCAAGACATCAATAATTTTAATAAGAATTCATTTCAATTAAGAGACGCAGGATGAATGGGGAAAGCAGAATTACAAAAAGCACAACTATTTATTCAGAGAAACATTTTATTGTACATCAACAACATAAAAAACACGAGGAAACATACAATTTCTCATTCTTACAAAATTACAACCAATTCAATCAACATATTAGTACGTCTAAACGTCAAAAACAACGAAAGGTAGACACGATCAGAAGGGAACAAATACGAAATCAGTTATTTTAGTCAAGCTGTGCCATGTTTTGGCTATGATTTTTCAAGACAAGATTTACAATAACAAACACAAATGTATCTTTCAGATCTTTGTCTACTCCTCAGGACTGCAGTGACATCATCCAAATTACCAAGTTTTACAATCTAGTCAATTGAGGGAACTCATTCATTGGTACAGTTAACAGCAAAAAAGCTATAAAATGTCTTCAGTCCCCGAGTCAACACTAGTTGAACAGATAGTAGTACAGGCAAAAAGCAATAAGGGGCTGTCTATAAATGATGTCACACAATTCACGGGGATATGGAACACCCCACCCCCTCTTTTCCCAGTTGGTCACCGATATGGTGTAGAATAGACTAGGTGTTGTATCGAGTCATTTCGGCTGGTACCAACAGTGCTGCTAGTTCCACCAAACCAAAATCCGCGCGGAACGCCACGGTGACAGGAGGCCAGTGGGCCACGTCTATGCATGTGCGCACCAAATGTACGTCATTGTTCGCACAAGACGTCAACTGGAAAACGTGACTGGCCTCCTGTCACCGTGGCCTTCCGCACAGAATTTGGTGGAACTAGCAGCACTGTTGGTACCAGCCTTTCAGCGCACGGAGATAGCCCGATACAACACCTAATCTATTCTACACCGTGGTCACAGGATGATCACCCCCCCCTTAATGATGTCACAATCAAGTCAATAGTTAACCCCCCCCCCCTCCGTGGCATTATTTATGCGAATTTGGGAAAACTGGGATATTAGTGAGATTGTACCAATTGGGATATTAAAAAAAAATCCTCGATTTTTCAGTAATTGAACAGGCACAGTCAATTATCGCTAGAGATAGAAACTGAAGTCATGTCGGGAGTGGGTTCGAGTCCTGCAAAAAGCATGGGTTTTTGTAAATGTCCTTTCATGTACCATACATTTATCGTTTTATCATCACCCGTTCATTCGTACCATCGTATAACCTAGCTATTGGTGGGGTTGTTGAGCAGCATTAAACAATAAGGTTCAATCACAAAGATAAATATATTCAGACACCTAAATTCTGCATTAAAACATAATTGCATACAAATAATATGGCACCAACCAATTTTCCTGAAAATTGAAAGAAATTAATAATATTTAGTATAAATGTCGATGCAACATGAATGTATTCAACTAATTTTCCCACAATCTAATCGGAAATCTCAACTTTTTTCTTTTAAAATTTGTAATAAAATTATACCATTTTTCAACATTGATACATCAATAAATAACAAAAACATCGATACATTTCCTTGGGTGGGTTCCCCTTGAAGAGATCAATAAGTTGAACCAATTATTATTATTATTATTATTAAATCATAATACGATTGGAATGATCAATACACGATGTGATACCAAGAGACTAGGCCTATCATTACATAAAGGTGTTCCCACTTCAAAATGAAGTATTTCTGGGAACAAAATCTTCTTCCAGTTTCAACTTGCTGCTAGCGAGCAACTATTGCTTCAATATCAAACTATACACGGCCCAGTAGGCGACTATGTTAGCAGTGACATTTGTTTTGCACGAAAATGATAGATTCTGTAAGTTCATCAATGCCACCGGCACCGTAGCCGCTTGTAAATAGTTCACAAGGGAGTTGCTAAATCGCCACCAGCAATCCAAGTTTGCTTTGAATTATGACAAATTTTTAACTAAACCAAGTTCAAATTAACATGAGTTTCTGTATTAAATATTGCATACCGTTACGTGTACTAATTTTGTTTTTCAATGATTAGTAAGAATTTCCAGGTAGAAAAGCAACTTTTACTACTAATTCAAGCTGTATATCAGTGACAAATAACAAGTGCTGACTAAGACGAGTGGCTAGCACACCGTACCGTCATTCAGGAGAACGGGGTTTGATTCCCGCCAAAAGGGGTGTTTCATGGTTTTCCTCTGTCGTTCAGGTAAGGACTGGCACGACCGACTCCATCTAACTATCCAACAACACCCTATTCAATAACCTCTCATGTCATCATCCCATATGTCATTTCCCCGATGCTAATAGATCGTAGTCATCATCACAGTATGTCGTTGAAACAAAACCAATAAATAAACAAGGGGTGATGTTTCTTGAGAGGGCTCTGTATCAAGCCGGTGCCGCTGAGGTAGATTGATGGGGTTTAGTTCTCAGATCTGGCCAGTGTTCTGTCCTCAACGCTCCTGAAGCCTTATCTGAAACAACAACAACAACAACATTAGACAGATATAGACATACTACACGTTTGTTTGCTCCCTTTTCTTGTACATTTTCATAAGAGTTGCAATTTGATAGGAAAATTGCAGACAACACCGAAATTTAAATATCGAATATTAACCAAAATACTTATGCCTACCTATATCGAAATTTCCTATCAATTTGGAAATATAGCAATCCAAAAATTGTAAAATGTTATTTACAATAGAATCATGCCAAGAAAATGAAAGCTGCAAGGTACAACCAAGTTGTGTCTTTCATCTGAGTGGCTAACTAGCAAAGGCAGCATAGGCTTATCATAATTTATGGCAATTATTTTTACAATTAATCAAATAATCGATTTTTTTAGTATCCAATTTATGATAGATAATCGATTATTATGAAAAACTTGATTAATTGACGTAACTTTTGTCATCAAACAGCACCTTTATTATTACTATTTTTCATTATTTTTGTTAAAATTATTCATCACGTACCGTACTCATCAGTATTTACTACATAGGCCTACTGCAATTGTTATCCGTAATACATAATAATACAGTAGTAATTTTACCAATTTATTTGGTTTTTGTGAAGTTCCTATAGTCAAGGTCTACTATAGGCCTACTTGTTTTATCAAAGAGTATTATATTTTAAGCATGTGATTTTATAGCTACAGTAGAACCTCTTTAGTACGACCCTCATTACGGCAACCATGGCGATACATCGTCGTTTTCCTTTGCTAATACCGAGTAATACGTCCCTTAATATAACGACCATTTTCGCAAGAATATAATTTTTTTGATCCCATGCAAGAAAAACCATGAATAATATGACGAAATAATTCAAAATCTATTTCAACGATGACAAAATGGTAACTACTGCTGAAGATAAATTTTAATTAAACTTGACCGAGTGCTAGCTACACAGACTGTCAACCCATGTACTGCTTATGATGGAGAGAGGTAAAATTACAGAGACACTGAGCACGCCACGCCTATTTGTGTTTTTTTCCCCCAACCTCCCACACTAACCTAACCAACATATAACCCCCCTCCAGCAACTTACCCCCTAACCTAACCAACAAAAATCACCCCCTCCAGCATACCCCCTCCCAAAAAACTTGCAAAAACCATCAGATTCGAGTGAGTTTAAAAACTATAAAAAACAACAATTCTCAACCTCCCGCAACATTTTCTGAAAGATATAAACAAGATCTTCAGAAAACACCAAAAAATCGAAAATCAAACACCAATTGGCGATGCTCAGTGTCACAGTAAAATTACCTGGAGAGGTTTTGAACAAATACTCACATGTGGGAATGAGATCCGATTCATCCATCCAAGACATTAGCCAACTTGATAGAGTCTACTGTAGATTTGATTCGGTCTACGACTGGCTCATCGTTGTAGTCCACGACCGACTCAACTGGCTTATCTTTAGGGTCGACGACGGAAGATTTGGTGAGTGGTAATCGAAGATGGCCGGGTACGAATCATCATCCTCACTGCCGTTCAACTCAGGCTGCAAAGTACCAACATACAAATAAATAATGTGTCGGCTACACTGTTATGAAAATGTTATATATCGAACTATACAGGCCTAAAACAATAATGCTACAATGCTAAAAGTTATTTGTGTGATGATTGAATTCACATTTTTTCACATACTAGGCCTACTGTAATTGAGTGCATCCATCGTACAAAGTGTGGATTCAACAAACTCGGACTTTCCTTTCATGCGTAGATTACAACGGGCGTCCACACATACAATGCTCATCACTTTCCCAATGTAGCCTACTCTAGCCAACAGGTGGCTGCTTTTTTACACAAAGAAATTTTTTTGGGATCATCGTTATATTTATTTTTGTCAATTTGAAACCTCTTCATTCAATTCATCATCTTTTACCACACAATAACATCGGTCCCTCGCCTAGGCCTTATGCTACACGACCCCACCAACAGCTAGGTTATATGGGGGTACAAACTGACGAGTGAAAATCAGTTTAGTTTCATTGTGTGTTAACAACTTTGAATGAATACAATTACATGGTAAAATGATGATTGTTGTTGTTTAATGACGCCACCACCAGCAAAGTAATATGTAGGTACGAATTCACATGAAACATAGGTGCAGAGTGGAGTGGGATCTGTGAACTGGTAATATTAACTTTATATCATTTACCACGTATTGTGGGGGTGCTATCTTGATCTTGAAAATGTATCAACGAGGCATTCAAACTATCGTACATTACATATCAATATCGTGTAATATTTCTTCGTTGGACTTACAAACTTCAAATGCAATAAAGTTTACAGAACTCGAAATAAATATGACTACATTTTGGTTTGTTACACATTACCATCATACTTGTGGATGTATTTTAACAGTTAATTGACATGAGACGTGGAGGTTGCATTATTATTACCAAATAGGGGCGCTATATGTTATTTCAGTGAGGGTAGATAGTTAACATCAAATTCCTGATACAATCAATGCTTCCCATTAAGATGGAATAGCATTTTGAACCGTATCTCTTAGTTACTTAAAGGAGGTATTGTGACCAAGACATCACCATACATAAACATTTTGTGACATCACATAAATGATACACTAAACTTTCGAACAATGATTTAATGTAAATCAAAATTAGAAAATGAAGTAAACTGATTAACGACCCCACCAACAGCTAGGCTGTAATAACTATATGACTTGACAAAAAACCATGCCGGACTCAGTAATTTTACTGTAATGTGTGTAATTTTTACTTTTAATTACACTGAGCTTTGATTTTCGATTTTCCAAGTGTTTATATCGTTCAGAAAAAGTTACGGGAGGTTGAGATTTGTTTTTAGACTCGCGATGGTTTTTGCTGTTGTTTGGGAGGGGTGGTGCCGGGGGGTTGATGCCATTGTTGGGAACGGGGGGAGCTGCTGGAGGGCGAGATATGTCGGTTAGGTTAGTGGGGGAACACAAATAGGCGTGCTCAGTGTCTCTGTAATTTTACCCGGGACTCGAACCCTTGCCCAACGGTGACTTCAGTTTGCTGCACGACCCCACCAACAGCTAGTTATATGGAAGGGATGTAGAATTTCTGCAAAATTTGGACTGTAGTATAAGGTGGGTTCCTGATGTAACTAGGCCTATTGTTTCCTTTCTGCACCTAACTTCGGTAAAATTACAGAGACACTGAGCATCGCCTTTTGGTGTTCTGGAAAATCTAGTAAATATATCTTTCAGTAAAAGTTGCGGGAGGTTGAGTATTGTTTGTTTTTATAGTTTTTATAGAATCTGATGATTTTGCATGTTGTTTGGGAGGAGGGGATGATTTTGGTTGGTTAGGGCATGGAGTTGTATTCAACTCCATGGTTAGGGGGTAGGTTGATGGGGAGGGGGGCTGCTAGAGGGTTTAATATGTCGGTTAGGTTAGTGGGGAGGTCGGGAAAAGAAAACACAAATAAGCGTGCTCAACGTCTCTGTAATTTTACCGAAGTTAGGTGCAGAAAGGAAACAATAGCCCTAGGCATGCCCTAGGCTAGTTAGATCACTAAGTTACTTCAGGAACCCACCTAATACTACAGTCCAAATTTTGCAGAAATTCTACATCCCTCCCATATAACCAGGCTGTTGGTGGGGTCGTTAAGCAAACAATCTACATCCCTTCATATAGGCCTACGCGTTTGTTTCCAAATGCAAGTAGCATGTAAATGTGCAGGTAAATGCAGGTAGCATAGCTGAACTAGCAAGTAGGGTACACAATCTTTGCTTAAATATGATGAATAATATATTACCATTTCATATATGAGTAATTACAGTCCCCAAATCAACTTTAATTAGATATAGTGAACAAAATTACCTTAATATTGATCAATGTTTGTCACAGCCTTTAACCATAACCATGTGGGTCAGGGAGGGTAGTTGAAGAGAACAAAGAAACAAGAAAGGAGTCAAAGAGGGTAATTTACAGGTGTACCAACTGTTCACAATGAGGTTATGATAACATAAGTGCACCACAGGACAGCCAACATAACCCTTCTGTCAAAATTCAATTTCAAATTTAAATACAAAACACTATAATTTGTCAAGTACAATCAAAATGATAATGACATGATAACGTTGTTCCTCATCAAAACCAGTCGTAATGTGTTCAATTTTACATTTTCCAAGTATGTTCATACTAGAACCTAATGATTACATATAATTCAAGGCATCCCCAGTCACCATAGGGCAAAAAGTTCCCTACATGCGAGACAGTTGATCCCGATAGCCACTACGATTGTTAGTGGCTATTAGTGTACGAGTATAAGGTGGGTTCCTGACGTAACTAGCCTAGGCCTATTGTTTCCTTTCTGCACCTAACTTCGGTAAAATTACAGAGACACTGAGCACGCCTATTTGTGTTTTCTTTTCCCGACCTCCCCACTAACCTAACCGACATATTACAGCCTCCAGCAGCCCCCTTCCCCATAACTCTAACTGTAACTCCCGCCTGTCAATAAAAAGACCGCGGCAAACAATCGCAGCCACCAAATGCTTGCCGAAACCAAAAAACCAACTGTCATAAGACCATGGATACAAAAGCTGTATACTGGTACTACCCTGATGTAATCTCTAAACAACTTCAATACAAAGAATTTCCCATCACAAATCAGTGAAAAAAATGTTCCCCCTGTGACCTTTTGGTAGACGCAAGCATTTTGCCGCAGTCTTCTTATCAGCTACCGTGGTTCTCAGCCTTAGTCCGAGAATCAAAGCGTTCGGTTCACACACACTACTTTTACTTACTTTTACGCGATCAGGCCCAAAGGACCGCGCGCTGCTACATGTGTGCTCCTCCACTGAGACCTGTCTCTTGCTCGGTTCCGCCACGTGTCCCATCCTAAACCCAGTACGAGCAGGTCCTCTCTGATTCCGTCGCGCCACCTCTTTTTCGGTCTCCCCACGGGTCTCCTCCCTCGTGGGACGAAGTCCAGAACCGTCGCTGGTAAACGATGGGCGTCCATTCGCACGACGTGCCCAGCCCACTCCAGGCGCCTGCTTCTCATCAGGCCCACGATATTTGGCTCTGTACAGTTCCTCCAGCTCCTGGTTGTATCGGATTCGCCACATCCCCGTCATTTCGTCTTGCACCGGACCGAAAATTCTCCTCAGGATTTTCCTTTCAAAGATGAAGAGTTTGCTTAGGTCCTGCTTCCGAACACTCCAGCACTCACATCCATACAATACAACTGGCTGGATCAGTGATTTGTAGAGCCTGATTTTGAATTGACGGGACAGGCTTCTTGATTTGAGCAGGTGACTTAGACTGAAGTAGCTGCGGTTGGCCGCCTGTATCCGCGAGTTGATTTCTATTTCGCACGACGCGTCCGCTGTGAAGATTGTACCCAGATATTTGAACTGGCGCACTCGAGGCCCTACCGTGAGTGGCTGGAGTTGCCTTCTGGCACCCGCTACTTCCCGGCTCAGTACTAGATACTCGTTTTTTTCCTCGTTGATTAAAAGCCCAAGCTTGCCTGCTGCCCTCTCCAGTGCCTCACTCATTCTCTTCAGCTCATCCTTGGAACTGGACAGTAAAACGACATCATCTGCATAAGCCAAGTTCGTGATTTTTGACTCTCCCACTTGAATTCCGTCAAAATTCTCGCTAAATGTTTCGCGTATGACCTTTTCCAAAGCAAGGTTGAAGAGAACTGGGGAGAGTCCATCGCCTTGCCGCAACCCCGTCATAATTTCGAAGCTCTCTGTGACACTGCTTCCAAGCTTCACTTTACAGCAGATCTCCTCCAAACAGACTCGGACTAGGTTTACCAGCTTTTTGGCAACACCGAACTCTCTCAAAGACAGTTGAATAGACTTTCCCTATGGATGCAGTCGTATGCCTTTTTGCAATCCACGAACAACATGTGCAACTCTTCGTCATGCTCCCTCATCTTTTCCGTGAGCTTACACTACACACTACTTCACATACATACATACATTCATACACACTACATTCAAGTTAATTTGCCAAAAGTTTCAAAAACTAAATTCCGCATAATATGTATAAATAAAATATTTCTTTATTTTCCTCCTGTATTCGTAAAGTACTTCTTATCAAGTTGGTGTTGGATCTCGCCGGGAGGTGGGCCAGTCCGACCCTGGATACATCCGAACATTTTATCTAGCTCAAGACTTTGCGAGCCCACACGTGTACATTGATTTTTATCTCTATATGTATGTGCTGTATAGTATTTAATAAGTATTACTCTTGTATTCCAAGTTTTCATAATTGCTATCATGAGTAAATATGTACAGATAATAATAAAATCTAATGATATGTAGTGTTGAAATATACGCTGCCCAATTCAGAAGAAAAATGTATTTTACTGTTAATAAAACAATAATGTTGCATGTAAGGCATATGTTATAGTTTCACGTAAAATTATTATTGTTGTATTACTTGATAATTGTTATTAGTTGCAGTTTCGAAACAGAAGTGAAATGGAATATTTATCAAAGTGGCCGAAAGTAGGTTTTAGATTAAATTAGTTCAGGATGTTTGTCTGTTCAGAATGGCGTCTCTTCTAATAGGCATGTATGTAGTCTACGTCTACGTCTACGCACATAGTCTACGTAAGACCAATGATCAACAATTTTAATAATACGGCTCAAGAACTCGAGATAGTTTCAAGAACTTGAGACACTCGACTTGAAACAGCAATAAATTATGCAAATCATTCAAAACCTGTAGATTCAATAAAAGATTAATCAGGGATATGGGGACCTTCATGGGTCCCCCATAAGAGGGTCCGTGTTGAGCCAAGTCCCGTAATAATTCCTTGAGCTGTTTTCATTTAGAATTAAAAAATAAATGGAAATATTTCAAGCATATTGCCTAATGATGGCCAAGTTAGTACCCTTGTTTACCGCCAGGTGCGTTGGGGTCAGCAGAAGCTAGAAAGGAATGCATACCATCACTATACACACGCCTGCCTTTATACGGTATGTGGATTGTGAAAAATCAAATACAAAGATCAATGTATAATTAAAACATTAGGTATCATTTTATGTAATGGACTAATGGCATATAAGAAAGGAAAGGTACATTTATTAAGTCGACTGTTCTTTCTTCAATTGTTAATAATTATTAATGGTACTAAAGTAACGATACATATTTATGGTACTATCTGGAGGAAAGACGCAGATTAACAGCTCGATAACACAAATATCTCACGAGGTCGCTCTACAAGCCGATGTTTCCGCAAGTTCCGTCAAGGTATCGGAGAGCAACCTCAACACAACACGAGCCTACTAGCAGATTCAGGTTTACACTAGTCCGTTAGGTCAACCAACTGATCTGTCAATTAACTAACACAGGTAACCAAGGGTGACTGATAACAAAATAAACAGTTGAGGGACTCTCAACGAACTACTGGAAAACCGGACCATCAACGACAACGAGATATCTTGAACACAATACATTGGAATCTCTGTCGTTACATCAACTACTCCCAACTGTCTTCGTTTCAACAAACTTACGCAGCAAATACAAAAATTGTATTACAGTATATAAAAATATGTGAAGACCGTGATCGTGACATTTGAGAATAAAACGGGCATGAGTATGGTTAAGAAGTACACTTATGTGAGTCCGGGCAGTGTGTTCGGAAACCGGCCACGTACGGCTCAGCGTGGAAGACCGCGACATTTCTTCGTGTTCCGAACAAATCGGAAACTAAAATACTTTCACCCGCAGCGAACAATAATGGTCACAGACAGCGCAGTCCTAGTGTCAAAGTTCATCGTCATCGATTTAGAATATTCTATACATTATTAGTTATATTTGGTGACAAGTCTTGAAACCGAGAGTTGCTGCTATCGAATGTTCGTATTATTTTCTCCTTAACCTTGATGGGAGACAACGATTATATATCAAGACAATAACGGATAACATCAGAGTTGATTTATGTTTGGTTAACCATTGAACCGATCACGAAATTAAAATAACAGTATTTTTCATGTTCTTGCTCTGACCTCACTAGAACGTTTTTCTGATAACTCTTGAAGTACTGATATATCATCTCCCAGTGTGGTTCACGCCTGCAATACGAAATTTACTAAATTCTAGCTCGGAAGAGTTATGATTTACGTGGAAAAGAAGAGAAACCCTTTTTTCAATCGTTGATCTAAAAGTTTAGGGGTCGGCTTATATTTGGGACAATACGGTAGTTATATTACATAATTTCCACAAGTATAAAGCAGCCGCAAACACATATATCCAACCTTATATCTTTGAAAATATTAGAATCCAAGTAGTTTCATGTCACATAATTTTGATGATATCAAAGAGATCTGTGTTTCCCCTGTATTAAAAATGTTACATCTCATGTAATTCCAAAGTTATCATCAAAAAAACCAACATTTTATAAAATCGACTCGCACGCGTTGTCAATAGAATAAGAACGTGCGTAGTTTCCGAACACACCGCGCCGCAGTCGAGCGAGCGAGGTCACCAGCGCAGCAGGCGGCCGGACGTGGCGTTGACCTGGCCGACCTGCGACTTGGGGTCGGGGGTCAACGAACTCCACGCGGTGGCGGCGCACGGCTCCAGGCCTGGCAGCGGGGCGTCAGACGCAACACACGACGCGCGCGTGCGATAGAACCTGCGGCAAGACCACAACATTGTCACGCATGCTCAGTGGTTAATTAGATGAGCTTCCCATCCCAATCTTATGGAGCTTTGTCTGTGTGTTTATGTATTTTTTTTTGTAACCACTGCATAGGTCGCAGGGTTTGACCGATCGACATGAAACTTTTTCTGTATATGCAAACTTATCCAACTTAGAACTGTCTAGTTTTGGGGTCATATCGGTTGGACCATCTTTGAGAAACACTATCTCAAAATTTCTAAAAAAATAACATAAGATTAAGCTAGGCAAGAAAATTTGAAAAATGAAATCTCTCCAAAATAAATCAAATTTTCCCTGAAAGTGAACACACAAATGATACACACCATTAAAAATAGGTATGCTGTTCACAAAAAAAAATAATGTAATAAATGTTTTTTATTCATCGAATAGATAGAAATAATAGCAGAAAAATGTTGCAGTGATATATTCATGGCTCCCAAGATTCGATAGTAACCGAATGAAATATATTTGATCTGAATCAAGGTGTACAGAGTTTTCGATTATACTTCATTTAGATATCTCGCTCATCTTACAACGCATATTTTGCGTTTGCCTAGTTTATTGAAAAGTTTATGAGATAGAATCTGGTTGCTTTAGAAAGGTCTGACGGTGCGCGAGGAGCTTCACATCGTAGCGAGAAGAGACGCGAGCGAACCGTCCAGCGCACTTCCTTGTCAACTACCAACACGATTAAGCCACAAACTCACCGTTTGGTGAGAGAGTCGAGCCACGCCCCCAAGTCTTCCCCGACCCTCTTGGCATTAAGCTCCGCCCCTCTCTGCAGAGCCTCGCGCTCGGATTGGCTGGGCAAGAACTTGTGCCACTCTGATTGGCCGTCGTGCGTAGGAACATTATTCTTGTGCAGCTGCCTGTAACACGATAACAACAGCTCAGCGTTACACAGGCTCGGGTAAAATGATGTGACGCAGAATATAATTCATAAGGAAAAATAAATTCAATTTCTTCATTTTGTAAAATACATATAATCAGGAGGTGAAATAATACAATACATAGTATAAAAAAAGCAATTTTAAATATTTTTTAGACAGGACTGGGTCACTGACCTATTACTGTCACTGCTCAACATTCAACCAGTTCACTGATACCCGCGACTACCACTTGAAATAACGACCTGGGGCTAGTAAGATTAGCATTGGATAACGTTTACTGGATGAGCTAAATACTGTGGCAATGCAACATAATAAAAGTCACGGTCTCCTAGACTGCAAAAGCTTGACATAACCTGGTAGATTTTATATGGAAAATTTTAATAACTGCGAAAATGTTAAAACACAGGGTCTACAAACAAAACGACACTTTCAACTATATTTGAATGTAACTATCCACATAGCTAGAGGTTGTACGTACCACGCTGCTGCCTGCTTGAGCTCTGATTGGCCGGGCTGGTAGAGGGGCGTGACCAGGAAGCGTGCGCTGGCCATGGACGCGCCGTTGTGCACGACCTTGACCTCCCACACGCCCGGCAGCAGCGGCTCACCGAGCCCCGCCGCCTTCACGCTGCTCAGCTGCAACACAACGCTCGCGTCAGTACCACGCCACAGCCAGAGAACATTGCTACATTACTGGAAAGTAGGGGGATGCGCCAATACACCGGAAATAACGTACACCGAAAAAGTTATTTTATAGCGTGACTGTACTGGGAGGCAAGACCCGAGTAGAAGGACGATTCAGGGTGGAGCTACGACGATGTATTTAAATAGTGGGGGAATATTCCCCTCCAATAAAAAATAAATACTATCATGTCTGAAAATATCGTTCTTTTCGATGTTCGTTTCTTTCGGTGTATCGCCGAGTCTATTTTTTTCCAAGTTACGGTAGATGATTTCTTTGGTGAAGAAATCCATCCTGTGAAGGTCCGATTCCTCTACTAAGCCCCCAAGAGCCAACAGTAGTCCAACGCCATCTTGTGGGGAGCTACTTAAATCTCACGATGTTTAATTTCATTATGTGAATTACCTATATATTATGTCACTTATTGTACATTTTTTAGATAAATCACATACCAATAATTACAGTTAAAATGTTCAATTTCATATACAGTACAGTGAAACCTCTATCCATCGTTTTTCAAGGGACCAGGCAAATAAAACCATCCATGCAGGAAAACGATCCATCCAGGAAAATTTAACATTGGTTATATGGGAGTGAGGTGGGACAAAATGAATGATACAAGCAGGAAAACGATGGATCCGGGAACGATGCATAGCGGTTCCACTGTATGTAAGTCAGTTATCGTGTTTCTTGATTGGCCGTTGAATAAAATCGTCTGATTATCATTTTGTACAATTTACTCGCATTGTACATTTTACAATGTAATCAATATGGACTATTCCGGGCCGGTTGCAATGTAATCAAAATAGTCAACAAGAGATGTATGTTTAGTCTCACCAGTCCACTGGCCGTGTCGACGTGTATCTCCTGCACGTCTTGCAGCGCGCCCGCCGGGTCGACCCACAACACGGTGGCGTTGTAGGGCGGCGCGTCGGCGGGCAGGGTGGCCACCACGAGCACCGGGCTACTGTGCGGGCCCAGCGCGCCCAGCAGGTTGTGGCACAGCTGCTCCTTCACGTCAAACTCTGAGCTCACCACCACGTCCTGACACAGACACAGAGCTCAACACCATGACAACATGCCCACCAGGTTCACCACAAACACAGCCATCCGATGTACTTTCTCGATTCTATCAAATGAGAGGACGAGTAGGGATCCCAGATACCTCAGCAATACTCCACAAGAGGACGGAGCTGTTTGGTCCTAGGATAACTACCCTTCAGGTTCTGCATAACTAATTTAACTATATAGATGTAAATTCTATGTATGTATTTGCATGTGAATTATATAGATTGTCTGGGATATCGACAGAAAATATGTAGATCTATAACAAATATAAATATTAAGAGTGAATGAAACAGGAAGGTGGCAGTGCATGACGTCACTATCAGTGAAAACACGTTACCTCAGTTAGAAGTTAGAACGGATGATGCTTTGCATCCAGGTTAACAGTAGGGCCTAATTAGTGATCATAATGTGATCGGGGTATTAGGGGACGTCCATAAATTACTTCACAGCTTAGAGGGGGGGGAGGGGGGGGGTTGTCAAGATTTGTGACACGGTGTTATAAGGGGGGGGGGGAGGCAACTGTGTGACGTACCATTTTTTTTGTTCCAGGTATTTGGCGCCATTCTTATAGTTTCTTAAATTTATAAGCTTAAAACTAGTTAATATGGAAACTTATTATCATTACCTATGCATAATTGCATAACACGCATCATTTCAATAAGAGCTAACATAAAGAAATAAAAAATTTCAATTTATTACTTTATTGTAACTTTGCCGCCTGTTAATTTCAATTTTTTGTCAGAAGGAGGGGTACGGGAATTTGTGATGTATTTAAAGGGGGGAGGGTAATAGGTGTTGTGATAGAAGGGAGGGGAGGGGGGTTTAAAGTGACCTGAAAAAGTGTGACATAATTTATGGACGTCCCCAGAAGCAACCGACTGAACAATGCAACCCTTGCGCCGTTTCACTGCAGCCCCCCAGCTTACCTTGATGCTGGCCTCGCCCTGCTTGTGTATCGTGACATCTGGCTTGTACTGTGTCCACGTCTCGACCGTGACGGGCAGAGCGTTCTCGTCGATCGACAGCTGGAACCTCACCAGAGCCCCCTGTGGACAACAACGGCAACGCTCACAACAATCTGATAACAGGTGGCAGCTGTGGCAAGAACAACGTACTTCAAATGTTATATGAATTAAGTGAAAGGGTAAGAGAGAACAGCAGCTTACCGAGGTTCACAAGTAGATAGGCCTACTTATGGTGGAGAGCCGTTGATAGAACACAGAGATGAAAACACACGAGATTCTAGACGTTTCGGCTGTTGCCTTGGTCACAGTAGCGTAGGTAATTACTACACTACTACTCTACTCTACTGTGACCAAGGCAACAGCCGAAACGTCTAGAATCTCGTGTGTTCTATCAACGGCTCTCCACCGTAAGTAGTCCTATCTACTTGTGAACCTCGGTAAGCTGCTGTTCTCTCTCTCCCTTATACCCCTACCTGTTGAATTGTTAGAATCCAAGGTTAATAATGTTATATAATATATTACATCATTTTGAAGGTACTAAAAACATCTGTGTTTTTTCCGTAGAAGGATTTAGATACCTCATAACAATAAAACGTTCTCACCAAAAGCCCGATATTTGGCCAAGTCGACCTCTAAAGGTCGAGGGTGACAAGGGTGATTACCTGGTAGACGTCCTGGTGAAAGTAGGAGGTGACCTCCAGTAGGGTGACCGTGGTGACCTCGGTGTTGACAGTCCTGGCGACGGACATTGCCAGGCTGGCGGCCAGACTGGTCACCGCCTGGTCACCGAGTGGTGACAGGTCGGCGTGGTGATAGACCGACTGCCAGTAGCTCGACAGGCTGGCCACGTCTGGAATATCAACATGTCATCTACGATTATGGCTACGTGGATACGTGAATCTTGCTTATTTACAGAGCCAAGCATTTGGAGTTTTAACGATACACGCAAATTGTTTGTTGAATGTTTTTTTTCATGTTATTTTCATGTATGTTTACGTTTCAGGTCTTCCTAAGTTCAAAAATCATGTTGTTATTTTCGCGAAAATGATGCTTTCCATGATTTTCTGCGATCATGTCTATTTATTATTTAATCACGAATATTAGCCTACATGGACTTAATTTTTTTTCAGAGCTGAATAAAGACATGTAGGCCTAAATGTTTTTAAAAGTTCCCTTTGTATTTCTTGCCTGTGTCGTTCAATAAATAATTCAGAATAACAATAGGCCTACATAATGGTAATTATTTACAATCAAATCTTATTCACATGAAACTAATAATAATAAAAAGGTCCGTAAACCAAAATGTGTGAAAATTCACCAAAAAGGTGAAAAAACTCCGCAAATGCTTTTTCACCACCGAAAACTACTTTTGTAAAAATAGTCAACACCAATTCACCCCTTTCGGCTATTTGAAAACGATATTTGTGTTTTAAATTCAGCCGAATGCTGGCCGGTTGTCTCACCTGGGGGATAAGGTCCGTAGAGCCACTCGTCCAGTCGCTGGATCACGTCCTGGCTCACGATCGGCTCGAACTTGCGCGCAAAGTACAGCTGGCGCTTGGCGGTGCCCTGGTGGCAAACAGGTCAAGCTAATTGTTCAACGTATTCCAACAGAAACCAGAAATCATCATCGTAAGAGTCCGCGGGAGCCAATTCAGCGGAATATCAGTTCTACGATGAAAACTTTTGAACGGTACAAGATGCCGTATCGAAATTCTGAAGGAAAGGAAACAAAGATATGTATAATACCTTCAAGATGGTGTAAGTAATAACTATTTATCCCACATCGCATAATTGTCAGGCAAATACAGTTACAAAATGTGCATTTCTAAGCGTATCCGCCTGACAATTGTGCGATATGAGATGAATAGTCATTCCTCACACCATCTCGGAGGTATTATAAATATCTATGTTTCCTAGTTTTCAGAATTTCGATATCTTATACCATCCACAAGTTATCATCAAAAACCTGATATTGCGCTAAATCGACTCGCGTGGACTCTCAACAGCGGAAAATACGATCGTCAATTCATGAAATTGAGATTATGCTTTCTAGTTTTCTCTGAAATAATTGAAGTTAATACTGTAATTATTTGTTGCAAAGTACCGTATTGTCTCGAATATAAGCAGAGGGTTTTTCTCGAAATTGCAAGTCCAAAAGTCACCCTCGGCTTATATGCGGATCTCGGCCTAAAATCGGTCAAAAACTTTTTTTTTTACTAAATATGATTGGGCGCACTACACATGCACACACTTAACAATGGAATCAACTTGAAACTGCAAAATATTGCAATAAAAACACGTTTAATAAATGTTTTATCACAAAGAAGCATCATTTTCCCATTATCCATCAATTTTATTTGACGCGCAGTAATAAACAAAGGTACGTTCAGCTGTTAGCTGCATTGTCTTGTCAGACCTTGATGAGTAGGCGGGCCATATGACGATCGCGCGTCATCGGCACTAGCCGAGTACACACGATCGTGAGGCCCCTCTCAACGGTTTCTCACACGCAGTTGGCATAGCTTCCTCACGCGCGCAATACGAAATTGACTCAATTCCAACTCGGAAGAGTGATGATTTACGTGGAAAGGAGATAAACCCTTTATTCAATTGTTGATCTAGAAGTTTGGGGGTCGGCTTATATTCGGGACAATACGGTAGTTTGAGTGTCACCTGCAGTCTTGGCCAGTCGTCGGGCTTGAAGTCGTTGGGTGAGCAGCCACACCAGTCCACCACGTGCTTGTACTGGCACTTGCAGCCGAGCTTGCGCTTCCAGTTGGTCACGTGCAGGTTGTTGTCAACGTACGACGAGCAGAACGCAGTGTTCCGCAGCACCGTGTGGAAGAACGACTGGAACAATACACACGTACACAATGGTAATGAGTCTATTGTCGTCATTAAATGATGATACACAACGACAGTCAGTGATATAATACGATAATTCGACAAATAAATGAGAGATAATGGCTTTGTACAGAGCAAGTCAATGTGTGAAACAGGACCTGAGAGAAGACACTATATTTAATAGTCATTCATCAAGACACGACGAACACTACAGACGATTAGCGTTTTGGGGCAAATGTTCCATGCTTTTCTGTTTTTTATAAAAGTCTATCGATCGTTATCTCGTAGGATCGTTTCAATGGGCTGGATATTAATACCACTGTAATGATAACCAAGATCTAATGGCGTTGGATGAATGATTTATTAGTGATGGGATGACGAGATGAAGGTTTCTCCTTGTGAAGATGGACGGTAGCGGAGATCGAACCACGTCTGCTGTGCCTGATGAAGTCACACTGTTAATGCATGTACAAGTGATTTATGTTACGCTAGGTGAAGTTATAGAAGTTATAGAATTATAGAAAAGTTTGTAAAGACTGTTTTTTGGAACTTTTATTTTCTCGGAAGTTTTCGGTTCGTACTCTCACAGACTCATTTGTTGAAAGTAAATTTGGCATTAACTGAAAGCTCAATCATTTGTCCTCATTTGTATTAAATTCATAATTGTTTTTTTTACAATCAAATAAGTTACATGAATAAAACTGCAAATCTGTATATGGTGGAGGAATGGGACAGCATGCAGAGCCCACTATTTTGAGGTTATGTGTGATTTTTATGATCATTATATTTAGTATTTGAGGTTAGGTTACATTTTAAAAATGTAATATAAACTAAATTTCATCAGTATATTTTTAGGTGCTTGCAACAACAAGGAGTGACGGGCTCACCTCGGCTGGAAGCAGGGTGTGCTCGAAGATGACCATGAGGCTCTGTACGAGCCCGTCCTCAGCCCGCTGGGCCGACACGTACTGGACAAACGGGCGAGCCAGGGCCATCCAATCGGAGCCACCGTCCATGGTGACGCCCCACGGCAGGACCCTACTGCCCACGCGCCACATGTGCTGGTCGCACTCGACAAACGTCTTGTCCAGCCCTGGGACAGAGACATTTCAATGTTGCTCAACGATCCCACCATCAGCTAGGTTATGTGGGGGTAAGAATGAGCCGGTGATTATGAAACTATGAAGTGATGATTAATGAGAGGGCGTTTACAAAAACCCATGCCTTAAATGCGGGACTTGAACCTACGCCCAACGGTGACTTCAGTTTCTGAAGAGTGCCTCAGCTGACTGAGCTACCGAGGGCAGCTTTATGCTTCTTTTAAAAAAATATTTATTTTGACCTACAAATAAATACTCGATCAAATATTTTTCTGGGAGAAATTGCAAAAATAGCTTCGAAAATTTCAATAATTATTAAAATATTAAAAATAACTTCGGAAATGTCCATAATGGTTCAATTGCTGAACTCCAAAACTGCTTGTAAATAAAAAAAATCAACACTTAAAAAAATACCATATTTCAAATAATTCTCTACGGGGCTCCAGACACGAGCGGGTCTGTTTCCACCTGGCCGGATTCGTTCGGGACGTTCGGCTCCTTGGTCCGAGCCCGTGACGAGTAGATTGTTCAGATATGTTTATAACTCCGTCATTGGTCGTGTCTAACCAGCTCAAGCGGTACGACGCCTGCGTCGAGAACTGGCGATCGGGGCTCGATACCCACGCCTTCCTTCTTTTATATTACTTTTCAAGTATTACATGAAGCCTTTTCATGGTTAGGGGGTCGGGAAGATTTTTCTTCTAAACCAATATCGTTTAGCAACTGATATTGGAAATATTCTGTATAACGAAACGCACAGGGAGCCGATGAATCCGGCGTGCTCGTATGGGTCAACGGCCTGGCCTTGAGACTCACCCTGTTTCTGTATGAACCGCTGCACTTCTCGGCCATGGCACTTGACGAAGTTCCGCCCCTTGTTGGCCGCCAGGAAGGCAACCAGCGCGTCGTTGGTTCTGAAACACAACACTTACACCGTGGGAACAACTCATCACACACCTCTCACTACCAGTTCAAACAGTTCTATACATTCAAACAGTATACTGAATATACATATTTTTTTTTAAATTGCCCCAATTATTTATTTATTCATTCAATTATTCCCTCAACCCTCTTCCGAGGAAATCGGAATGGTTAGCCTTTGGCCACTGCATTGGCTCCGAGTTGACTGCAAGAAAACACAAAATGGCTCCCATGTTATTATCATGGGGTCGGCACAACTTCTTTACATTATGATAGGCTTCTACATATATATATATATATATATATATATATATATATATATATATATATATATATATAAAAGTGTTGTCATTAGTGATGCACTAAAGAACTATAAATGAGAATCACTAGCACAAAGGAGAAAACGCGCTAGCCTTAAGTGCCTGAGGAAGGCTATTAAATACCCCTCAACAGCTAGGCCTAGATTATACGGAGCTTTTTTTGGGGTTTGTTTTACTGTTTACTTGTCAACGAATGAAGCGAGTTTAGCCATTGCGTTTGGACTCACTTGACTGGCAGATCCGACTCGGAGAGGTTGACGATGAAGTCCCACTGCCAGCCCAGCTGCAGGATCTCACGCATGGACGCAAGCAGCATGTGTAGCAGCGACGCACCGCCCCAGATGGTAGACCACCTGCGTCGCGCCACACGCACGTTGGGCAGCGCGCGCTCCAGGGGCAGCAGCTCGCGGAACATGTAGTCCTGGCGCTAAACACACACACACACACGTCACTCACACGTACGTACGTCACATCAGGGGGGGGGGGGGGGATTAGGGCGTAATTCATCCTCTATATATTTTTACATGTTCACAAACCAGTGCAATTGAATAAAAAGTAAATCAACTCCACGATATTTTCATGCTCTTTGATTAATATGGCATTCTATTTTTGTGAATTCAATCAGTTTTAAGACGCACAAAGTGATGAGATGTGATTTCATCACATTTTTGGTATTCATCGACGTACTATCTCCAACACCAGTTACAGTAAAGATATTTATTACAGTAAACCCTCGTTAATCCGAACTCGGTTAATCCGAAATTTGACGTATTTCGAACTTGAAATCGGTCCCCTTGGCTAATCCGAAATCAGTGTTAAAGGAATTGAAGGGTACGAAATATTAGATCAAACTACGGTTTAGCTGGAATTTGAATTGACCATATTAATTAACATTGAATTGCCTATACCTTCAGCCGGGGACCGATTTCAAGTTCAAGATACGTCAAATTTTGGATTAACCGAGTTTGGATTAACGAGGGTTTACTGTAATATACATCTTGATGTGAGCAGGTCGCTACTCACCGCGTCTACGTGTATGAAGAAGTAGTGTTGCTCGTGGTAAAGCAGCTTGACGAGCCGCCTCACCTGTCGCACCGCCCGACCGTTCAAGGTCAGCAGGAACACGACCCGCGCCGCCGGCTCGGTCGGAGACTCGGGCTGCTCGCGCGCCATCTGCGGGCTGAACTCTGCAACCACACGCGGACCAACGTGACACATCGGTTCCAACCAAACGCACACGAGACTGCGCGAGACGCATCAAATATCACGTGCAATAGTGAGGCCTGGATAGCCAGGGGTTAAGGTGTCACCAATCGACACTTGCGCCCCCCGCACCAATAATTTATCCTTATTTTTAAAAATATATAATATTATACATATGTTGCCCTACGAATAAACACACAATAAAATATTTTGCTGGGAGAAATCGCGGGGGGAAATTGGGAATTGAAAAAGGGAATTGAAAATTCAACTTCAAAAATATCGATAATGATTCAATTATTAGACTCCAAAATGCTTGTGAATACGGTAACAAAAATCACTTTAAAAATGACCTTATTACACTAATTCACTGCGTGGCTGCAGATCTCCTCCAAGCTATGCGACTGGTGTCCAGCTGGGCGGCCACGTAACGTTCGCCCCCGATACACAGATCCTACGTGCCTGTCACGAAGTACGTAAGCGCGTTGTGCAGGAAGGAGGTACTTACTTGCGATGCCCGTGTGGTAGGCACTGAGAGCGAGGTAGCCGCCGCAGGCTTGGGTCGGATCCGCCGGGCACTTCATGTTGCACGACGAGTCAGACACACGGGACAAAAGAGGCGGCTCGTCCTGGCCGCAGAAACACTCCGTCCTGGACACACAACGCACGTTACGGTATTACCGTATCTACTCGCTTATAAGGCACATGTATATCTAGACATTTGAGAGCTCAGAACATGGGTGCGACTTATACGCGGGTGCGACTTATAAGCGCACACAAAGTCTCCAAAAATGAAAGTCAAACGCAACAATCCTCATCGAACGTGCTATTTTCAGTGTAAATGCTATATATTATTGTGTATGTTGCTCATCATTGCTTTGGAATGAATGCTTTGTTGTGTAAATAAAGAAATTTGAAAGAAATTGCGAGATGCTTTCCTGCTTTCCTCGTTATTATTCCAAATGTTTGCAGCAAAAATAATGGTTTGCCACGCGTCATCGTTTTACGTAATCATTGGTATGTGCTCTCGGTCGCGCTTAGATATGTTCGGCAACCTATCCCCTCCCCCCCCCCCCCCCTCACGGTTGCTCTCATTATTATGAGAGTGACTGATAACAAAGATACCAACTAGTTCACATCAGCTATACCAACTACAGTTAACATACTAACACGTCCTTTTAGCCAATTGTGAAACAATGATTGTACGCCTATATCAAGTTTACAATAATGATAAAAAATGGGTGAAAAAGTTTTCTCGGGAAGCCGAGGCCTAATCAAGTACGTAATGCCAACTCACGAGTACTCCACTCCGGCGTATGGGAAGCCCGATTGAAGGCACATGTTGATGCACTGTTGAGGGGAGTTTGTTGTTTTCAGGTTGGCGTAGTACCCGGACAACACGCGGAATGTCTTCTCATCTTTGAAGCAGCCCAGCGACTTGCCTGCGGTGAAACCTGAAACAAGTAGAACCACCCGATATAAACACGCCTCGTTCATAATCGTCTTCAAACTTGTTCCAATTCCTTGTTCCGGCACTTGCTCTACAGGCCTACTCTGGATCAGAAATGTAGAATGTTCATCTGCTACAGGGCTTGATGGTTCACGTATCAATGACAAAGACTATGCTTCGTCGTAGCATTGAAGGCAATTTTCTCAATACCAGGATTGCTTGGTCAGAAATATGTGGGCCTACTGGTTAAGCACAGCTCCCACTCCGAATTGTTAGCAATCTTTCAAATCTAGAAGTCGGATGTGAATTGTGAACACTCGGTAAAATTACTTAGACGCTGAGCACGCCTATTTGTGATTTTTTTCCTAGCCAACATATCACCCTCTCCAGCATCCTCCCCCTCAACAATGGCCATAACCTCCCCCACTAACCTAGCCAACATAAATCACCCCCTCCAGCATCCTCCCTCCCAAGCAACACGCAAAAACCATCAGATTCAAGTGAGTTTAAAAACTACAGAAACCAACAATTCTCAAAGTCCCGCAACTTTTTCTGACAGATATGAACAAGATATTTCAGAAAACACCAAAAACTCGAACATCAATTGGCCAAGATCAGTGTCACAGTAAAATAACCGAAAATAATATGTACGCTACCAAGTCACACTGTTAGGACCAACACAGCTGTGTGGTTACGAAAACATTTAAAACGTTAAAAAATTTCGTCTATTCTAATAAACCTAGGCCTACTATCATAGCGCATCGAGACCAATTTCATTTTTTCTTCCTTCAAAGGGTTATGAGTGAATTAATTTTTAGCAGTTCCCATTACAAGTGCTTTCATGCATTTTTACCAAAATGGCAGATCTTCATGGGTAACTTTATGCATAATCCTTCATCTTCAAGGTAGTTTAAACTATAAAATAATAACACAAATTTTCTCAATGTACGGTGGATTCATTCAATAGATCTAGGCCTAATCAAGATCTACTAGAAAGCACCAATTTCAGGATGAAAGAAAAAAAACGGTCATAACGCGCTATATGAGAATTTTACCCCACCTAGGCCCAAGCATCGAGGCCTGGGCCTTCATTATTAGCTATTGAAAATGCTCGAGCTTGGCCTACCTGGGGCTGGGCACGAGTTTGTAAGTCGAGTCGGATACAATTTCCCCGACTGAATAAGGCACGTTATATTCACTAAATGTTGTTTACAACGTTGTGTTTTAGCACGATGAATTGCAGATATGGCTTCTTTAGTGTACACATTGCAACTAGGCACAAAATCTAGTTCGTCCAATCGCAGACTTGTCCGATTTGGAACACTTTTACCAACTTCATGTATCGTGGCACTAAGAACATTGTTTTTATCAGGTGGAACTTTATGTTTGTTGTACAACGCATTACTATTGCTCGGACTGTCTTCGTCGTCGTCTTTGACTCTCCTCGACGAAACTGCACCATTGGCATCTTCATTCTGACCAGCAGACTGAGAAATACAAAATGAAGATATTAGAACAAACAGACATATTTATTTACACAAAAAAACTTACTGTCGGAACCAAAACCATTGAGTTCCAAAACTAAGAAAAAAGGTAACACTAACCTCAAATAATACTTTTTCTCTTCTGGAAGGATCAAAGTGTTCTAATCCATTAATATTATTATTATTATCACTATCACTAGGATCAATAGAAAAGAATTTATATGCAAGGAAGACTTGGATACTTAGAATTATGCTACCTATAATGAAAAATAACCGATACCGACGAATCCATCGGTTGTCAAGCGTTCGAGTCATTGCCATTTTACTACTAATCTGTAACAAATTTGGATGTATGTCAAAACCACGGTCCAAAACTAGGTTATGTTATCCGAACCAGGTCTGGAACGTACAGGGCGTGGTTGAGGAGTAGTCATTCGCGTCGCACCATTTATTTTACAAATAATCATACTTCACATGCCTAATAATAATAATCCTAGCATAAAGCATCCATGTCATAATAGTTGAGCTGACATTAGTTTTCCCGTTCGGCATATTTTCGTTCCAACTGAAGGAAAATAAATAATAAGGAGTTTCAGTGATGAGTGACGTAGGCCATACGTATGTGTATGACACATCTGTCATCTACTGGCAGTTAAAAGGGGGTGAATTTACAAAGTATGAGTAATCCAAATAACCCTTTTCACATTTTAGTCAAGTTCTAATAATGAAGCGATGAGTTCATGCGAGCACTGGTAGTAAACCCCAGTGTCAAGTAGGGGTAATATTTTTACAACATAGGCCTACTAATTTTTTCCCTGAAGAAACTTTTATTCGAATGAGTACAAAATATGCTCTTAATACAGCTGTCACGAGGACACAGAATAATGAAATACTAATAATTATTCAATTTAATTAATTAAATAATCAATTAATTAATTAATTAATTAGGAAAACGCAGCATGTGCGTTGTAAGTTGAGCAAGATTTTATATGAAATGTAATGAGTTTGAATCTATTTAACTCACTGCCTTCCAGATTTACCTATTATTTCAATCGTAGTTGCTGATCTCCATAATAATTGTTATCAATTGATGCAAAAACATACATAATAATTTGAATCTTTAATACAACTCATCCGATATACCTGTGTATGAAACTTTGGAATTATCCGTATAATTCAAGTAGGTCTAGTTAGATTCCGTAAAAATTGGAATTTATTCGGATTTTTTTCTCAGATTTTCCCTCCTAGGTTATTCCTATGACTACCAATAACGTTACGCTATTGGTAGTCATGTTATTCTTATGAGGTTTTTCAACATCTCTCATAACAAGGCTTCTTTATTATTAAATTTAAAATATTTTTTATAATATATTCATCATAATTAACTAGCTTAACTAGCACTAGCTTAACTGGAACAGTAAGCTGAAACTCGGGTTTTACAGATAAAAACGTATTCGTGGGCCTCGACTGCTCAGTGGATAGTTTTATTTACAGGGGTTTTTCGTTGTTTTCCTCAGTAGTCTAGGCAAATGCCGGGATGGTTCCTACAATATAGGACACGACCGCTTCCTTCCCACTATCCTTCCCATTATACCCAACAAGAAAACTTCAACTCATCATCCCATCAATCATCCATCCGACGCCAACAGATCTGAGTTATCATTATAGTGCGTCGTTAAACCCAATATAAAAAAATAAAAAATAAATCAAATTCTTTGATTTTTCTCCATCCAGTGTTTGAGCTGTTGGCCAAACCAAGTCTCGAACCCCGGTCTTTGATTCTCAGAGGTTTGCATCTTTCTCTACTGGCGGAACTATATCCGATTTAACAGTTCATTGACCCCTGAGACTGGTTTGCTTGCTTAAAGCCACACAATATTATGACACATGGATACGAATAACTTACATCGCGGTGAGGTGAGGACGATCGTCCGTCCGATCACGTCACGTTGCAAGACGGCGCGTCTGTTCCGAACCGGCATCGCACGCCACGACCACATCCACGCCCCTCAAAATTCCGACAGCCGATAGAACACAAGGCCAAAAAATACTTGAAACAAAGATAAATTTGATAAATTTATTTATTTTCGTATAAATTTACCAATTTAAGAATTAAATAAAATGAAATTCCAAAATTGGTTAAGGTGTTTAAGGTGGTTCATGCACGGGCTTATAAAAATTGATAAATTCACCTTCACCAATTTTGTTCTATGTTCAAAAACGACTATAATTGAATGAAAGTTCACATCTCCAAGATAATTTCATGCTCCCGGTTCGAGTCCCGCAAAGGCATGTGTCTTTGTAACCGTCTTTCATAGTTTCATCATCACCTGCTCATTCGTACCCCCATATAACCTAGCTGTTGGTGGGGTAGTTGAGCAGACAAAACCATCTTCATCAGGGCAATTGGTGGAGACACCTATAACTACACTCTAGTACATTCGAGGGTAACCTCTACTTCTCATACTAAACCCAAACCCAAGTAAACGGTGGCCTCTGGCTTGTACAACAAGCCTCTGGGTTGTAGGGGTTGTGGAACCCACTGAGCAGTCAGGCCCAAGAGTCAACAATACACACTTGTTTTCGTTTTTAACGAATCTATAAGTAAGTGGTATCAAAACAATGTGCAAAAGAAATACAAATGCTTTTGTATATTTCCCTTTCGATGCATTTTGAATTTTTGAATTTTTATGCTTCTTACTTGGTATATTACACCAGGAAGTGAATCAAAATGAAGATTTAAAAAAAAATCTTGATAGGCCTATAACATACGCCAAGTTTTGTTGAAAACTGAACAGCAGATTAGCATTAGGTTGTTAATTAAGCCTTTTAGTTCAAGATGAACGTCTTCCCCTCCGAAGCTACACGAAGGTAACGCTCAACACAAACATTACTGGAAAGCTATGGAGATCACGAATATGTATCTAAATTCTAAAGGGGAAAAACATAACTAGAAGACTACACATTTAAACAAAGTTCCCAGCGGGGCATTTGTGCCTTCACCCAAACAATCTGGCGTAGAAAGATTTTGACTTCGAACTTCTTCGCATTGTCCCGGATTCTCCTATTTTGAATACGTCACCGTAAGCCAGACAGTGGGTGGAAGAACAGTGGGAATGAAGTGGTCGTGGCCTATATTATCGGAGCCATCCCAGTATTGACCTGAACGACAGAGGAAAACCATGCGAAAACACCCTGTCAAGTTGAACGGTGGCAGGGATCGAACAAGGCCCGATATGCCCCTCGCTTCCCGGATCACATGAAGCGAACGCGTTAACAACTGAGCTCAGGACTCGCACCGCGACCTGTCACGTCCTGAGCCCATCCAGCTCCAAGGACTATGACGTTCATTGGGTAATGCTCACTTGTAGAGCCAAACACCGTGACAATACAAGATTATGGGTGGATTGCAAAGACGAAGTTTAACCCCGGCCTACCTTAGACGCCGTCCAGTACAAAATTCCATTGCCTCTGCAATGCAATTTCGTGCTTAGACGGCGTCTCAGGTAGGCCGCGGTTTAAACTTTGTCTTTGCAATCCACCCACAGAGTCATGGTCTCTTGGATCGTATAAAGTTGACATATCTTGAGCCCACGTCTCACTAGCACTGCTAGGATGCTGTGCTAACAACAATGGACTGGACATGATACCACGGCTCTTCTGCTGAAGGCAGGTGTGTGCTAGTCTGGCCGGACTATAGGTTGTTGATGAGGAGCTGTTTCCAGCGCAACAGACAATGCCACCAATCAGCAGGCCGCCACACGTGGATCCAGTCGGCTGCTCTGCTGCCTCTCCTACAGGTGTGTGTTGCGAGCCACAGGTGTTTGTTGCGAGCTGACGAGTGCTGTCCTGCAGGATCTACAGGAGACGTGTCCCACATGACGGCCAGCCGCGTGTAATCAAGGTAGACGCCGATCAAATACATACTGTAGAGTTTAGTGAAAAGGTATATGGGAGTCGATTTAGCGGGATATCAGTTTTTTGGTGATAACTTTTGAACGGTATGATATATCGAAATCCTGAAAACGAGGAAACACATTTATTCTTAATACCTTCCAGACGGTGCAAGTAATAACTATTTATCTCGTATCGCATGATTGTCAGGCGTATACGCTTTAAAAATGTGTATTTAGCCATTACGCCTGACAATCAGCCAATTTGAGATAAATAGTTATTATTTACACCATCTTGAATGTATTCAAAACACCTCTGTTTCCTTGTTTTTAGAATTTCAAAATTTTATAGCATTCAAATTTATCACCAAAAAAACTGATATCCGCCTAATCGACTCCGATGGACTCTTAAGGGGAACCTACCCACAGTGTCAACCCAGCATATTGGCTGTTGTAATGACTCTCTGTCTGAACGTATTGTAGTGAAACTGCTTCACAACATTCAGAGAAGTATCTTATAAAATACTGTCGATCTATAATAAACATTCACACTAAATTACATGTTATTTGTATGTACCGGTACGCTATGAGGTAAAATTAATGGCAAAAATATCGGATGTTGCTGTTAAATACAAGTGATCTTTCCACCTCGATTATAGAATTTGAGTCATCAGCATTTTCGACAAATATTGTCTGAATCTTATGTTGTTATTTGTGATTTTGTATTGATGAAATTGTATGATCATATTTATCTGTGAAACCACCCTGGCGGGAAATGTCTGCCCTATAGAGACTGGATTAATATTCTCGCAGCACAGCCTGTTGACTAGTGATAACTTGCGTATTTGTTTCCAAGTGACCTATATTTTGGTCGACACAGATGCGGTTAATGAGGCCCTATAGTGCTGTTACAACCTGCAGACGTTAGAGTACAAGTGTCCTATAAAGGTGCTGAGCTAGTATAGGGATAAAACATCTGCTTTTGGTGACGACTTGGGTAGTTGCTGTGTCGTAACACACATCTCTGGTCAATACCTTCAACTCGGTGTGCGTAAGAATTATTTTATTTATATATCGTATAATTTTCACAGTTACACAATTAGAGTATATTGTTTTAGCTGTATACTTGTGAAAATGTTACGATCCAAATGTACTCGACACTAAAAACAACAAGAGAATGCGCTAGTGTCGACGCCTAACACTTTTAATCGACACATTAAAGGACATCACAACCCTGAAAGTAGATTTTAACGAATAATGACGATATTTATTCTCGTAATTTTAGAGAAAACTAGAAATCATTCCGATTTCAGAAATTATAGTTAATTAATCATTTGTCCTCCCGGACCCAACCTTTTTTTCTGAGTCGTGACGTAGACACAACTTGATATTTATCGAAAATGCTAAGGAATCAAAATTTATAATAACAAATGTGGAGAATCAGTTATATCCAACAGTAACACTCGATATCTCTGCCATCGATTTTTACCTCACAGTTTCATAATAATTTATTTTTACCTCAACGTTTTATGATCATTCATATCTGTGAATACCGCTGGTGGGAACTTTATGTCGTATGGAGACTGGGGACGCCTTAATCGTTATATCGATCATTTAAACGATATATAAATCAGTATAGCTCGCAAGCCGATCACTCACAATGCACGATATAGTGATACCAACTGATTTTATCATAATAATTATAAAGAAGGTGTAGGCCCTACCGATTCACGTCTTCCAATTGGAGCACTTCCGCCGTCATAGAGGTCCCATTATGTCAGTATGACAATCCAAGATCGTATAATAAGGTAACAACTCAACTAGGCCCCATTCATTAATTTTGGCACCGTAGCCACTCTTTTCTACATCTAGCTCACAAGGGAATCTGCTAAATAGCGACAGGCAAATGGCCGAAATGGGACCTTTGGCCACTGCTTTGGCTCTGAGTTGACCGCAAGAGAACACAAAATGGCTCCCATGTTATTATCATTGAGTCGATCCACCTTCTTTATATTATGACAAAATCAGTTGGTATCACTACATCGTGCTCAATGTATCGCGTTTTCCTGCTACAGCTGAGCTGTGTTTTGGTTGCAGCATCAGGTACAGCACTGGTGATCAAACAAGCACCGCCATGTGGCTGACGCACGCTCTAGTCCTGTCTCTGGCGACGCTGCTCTTGGCCAGAGTTGTACATAAAGTGCCCAGCGTGGTCTACCCACCGATACCAGAAGAAGGTGACTACAATAGGTCTATATATCAGAGTGTTTATATTGTTTTATAAGCAATCAAAATAATTTAGATTCTATTTATTTATCCTAAATCATATTAATTAATCATTCATTGAATGTATCATTATTTGTTGTATTACTTGTTTCATACACTAATTACTAATTTATTACTAATTCATAAATGATACTGCCATGGTCAATTATCTGATGTTATTTAAATCTTGTAGAATATGTAATTTTGTACCGATTTTCTCGAAACTTAAGTGCTTGGTTCAAGAAATAAACACAAACTTGACCTTTTGCAACCACTGTTTACCACCGAGAGAGTAACTGGAACTTTTTCTATCGAATAGTGAGAACCGAATAGAATTAGGAAACCAACAAACCTATCACTGCTGCATCACTGCCACTGTTACAACTGATCCAAACTAAAACCAAATGAGAATACAGTATAAGTAAATACGTCCTTTAGATTAGCTTACAATAGCTATTTGTGTATTACTATTTCATAGATAACCAAATAATAATACCGCCAAGTTTTCTTGAAGTGACTGTAGTAAGTTTTCGGTACAGTTTGAAGAAACTGGTGGATAAATGTGGTATCGCGTTTCAGTCCGCTTCGACCTGGAAGAACTCAACTCCCTGCTGGATTCCCACCAGGACCCGGAAGTCACTCCAGGCCTCTTCCAGGGCGACATGGCGATGACCAACGAGGTGAGCCACTATGCCTGTTGCCGCCTAGGCACATTTCTCAGCTCGACAGAAGGCTTAGATTCGGAATTTTCAACCTTTTATGACATGACTAATAGGCCTACATACTTAATATCTCGATATTGGATCGTAGTCCAAGAAGTTCAATTATAAAATCATTCCTAGGTGTAGGTAAAAAAGAGTACACTTAAGGACCTGTGGTAACGTAGAATCGTTACTCCTTGAGTGAATCTAAGCCCTTCTGGAGCTAAGCCCTGGAAAGTGGCGTACCGCTAAGAATAGTCACGTCTCAAAAGTAATACCTGGGTAGCTGAGTGGGAGAGAACCTGACCGGCAATCAAAAGGTTCTGGGGTCCGAGTCCCGGTCGAGGCGTATCTTTTATGGCATGACTATTACACCCATGTATACATTGACCTGTAAAACGCGAAGAAAAAAAATCGGAATAAAGGCTCGCTTTTTTAGTACGGTAAAATTGAGTCTTCGATTTGCTCCTTCAAAAATGAGAGGAATGATGGACTCTCCATATGGTTTAGTAGGATATGCACTGGGCTGATTTTACCTGATCTGAGTGCAGGACTTGGATTTACTGCAGCTGACAGCGGTCGGTGATCAGTTATAGTTGTAAATGTAACACCGCGCAACAATCATTGAATTGCTCCCAGCTTCACACAATACCCAAAGAGCTTCCTTCAACTTGTCTATAAGTTTGATCACAAAGGACATGGGACTCTTTACCTGACAAAGAGAAGATGTTATCTTCAGGGGAATCCCTGGCGAAGTCTTCGTAATCACAAAACCAGCAACATGTTTGAGCAAGATGCAAGTACATTGTCTATATAATGCCCTAGACGTTCACAAGGAAAGCACAAGGGAGAGAAATCAAGCAATCAGCAATACAATCCTATAGTACAAGATGAAACTAATATCGATGGTGGATCGGTTTTCAGGTTTACGACTACTGGCGCGTCGGACTCAAGTGGGACGTTTTTCCCGAGAGACTTTGGAACAACAATACAGTCCCTTACGTCATCAGTCCGCTCTACGGTAAGACAAATCAGAGTCACTCTCCCGTTACAATCTATCTCTTCTGTCTCGCGCACACTATAATCCCCCTTGTTGTCGACAGAGCCGGCGGAGTATGTCACCATCTACCGCGCCATAACGACCTTGAACTTCATGACGTGCGTCAAGTTCGTACCGTGGAACGGCAAGAGCAAAGACTATCTGCTCATCTGGCCGATAAAGAAACCCAAGGGGTAAGCACAGTTCAACTTGTTCCGACATATTTATGTGAATATTTAAATATTTATATAAACTCCCTGCGTATAATATTCCTATCTCTCAATGTTCGACCAGCGAGCGGAAGGAGGGAAATGGGTTCAGTAGTAGCTGGTAGAGTGAAGAAGGAGAGTGATAGGAAGGAGAGGAAGAGATTCAGTGGGAGCTGGTAAAGTCATCAAGAAGGATGGTGAGAGGAAGGAAAGGGTAAGAAAGTGAGAAAAAGAAGGAGAGGAAGAGGTTCAGTGGTAGCTGGTAGAGTGATAAAGGAAAGTGAGAGGAAGGAAGGGGAAGGAAAGTGAGAGGTAGGAGAGGGTGGGAAAGTGAGAGGAAGGAGGAGAGGTAGATGCTCTTCACGTCAGCCGGTGCAAAACTTATTTTGTTAGTCGGCCGGTCTCTTGGGTGTTTCTTCCCTTTCAAAACCATTCCATACGCTGCTCTACCTAATATATAATTAGAAACTATACCGCATCTTCTACGCACCTTAACCATTAGGCGGGTCAACACAAGTTGAACATCATGAAGCTGACTGACGGCCCGTGTGTTGCAGGTGTTGGTCGCACGTGGGCAAGTTCGGCGGGCCGCAGATCTTGTCGCTGCAGGCCCCCGACGACACCGGCCCCAACTGTCTCGGCAACGAGGGCCGGGCGATCCACGAGCTGCTCCACGCGCTCGGGATATTCCACGAGCAGTCCCGAGCGGACCGGGACGAGTTCGTCGAGATTCACTTCGAGAACATCATACCGAGTAATGACATTAGTTAACACACAACCAGTCACTTATGAAAACTAACAATGTGTTGTTACCGCGGTGCAAATTACGCTAGTTATTTACATATTACAATATGCATTTAACCCCGAGCAGCCACAGCTAGGTAATGTGATGCCATACTAAAGAGATAGGGTATATAAAGACAGTTCACCCAACGTTAAATTAAGATTTATCTCCATTCCTCTGCCTCCACCCTTCCCACAAATCTTACCCTTTAGTACCGGCAATCACTGCTAAGTATGCTCTGAATCGTTTCGGTGATTGTGCTTCAGTCGATGGTATAAGACGGATGCTTGCCTGAGTTTGCTTTGAATATGCCTGAATATGCTTGCTTCAGCATTGCCACCGGTCCATAGCTAGCTTGTTGGTTTTCTGACGGGTCAGTTGGGAGCTGAAAACAGCTTAGACAAGACACGAGTTTAGGGTTAGACAAATTAGAAACAACAAATCCAAGCGAAGAAACAAGTTTTGAGACAACACCCGAAAATAAATTGGGTTATAGGTTTTAACTAACCTGATACCGACAAGACTGAATTTGATTCACAAGAAGTTGATTCGCGTTGTCTGCCAAGTTTTCAACTTGACTGCTAGCAGCGCTCTAGGAACGAGTAACGATGATTGACGTAACTTCAGGAAATGATGAAAGAGTTTTGAGTATCGTGTGGGACGTCTTGGGTGTATATCTCTAGTCAATGTCTGACGCGTTTTTCCGCAGGCTTCAAGTCCAACTTCAACAAGCAGAGTCTGGAGAACACGTCTTACAACTTCGAGTACGACTACGACAGCATCATGCACTACGGCAAGCACTTCTTCAGGTAAACACGAGATATCAGCACTTCCAGATCACCGACTCGTGGACCGATACGATTGACAATGGGTCAAATGAGGTTTCATAAACCATCAGACCGAACTTATCTCAGGGACGTCGTTAGGATTTGTGTATCGGGGGGCGCAGGTTACATAATAGAAATGACAGCCCAGCAGGATACCAGCCACGTGCGAAATAGTTATTACTTACACCATCTGGAAGGCATTGAAAATATCTGTTTCCTCGTATTCAGAATTTCGATATCACATACCGTTCAAAAGTCATCTCCAATAAACAGATATTCCGCTAAATCGACTCCCATGGACTCTTAAAGATATCTATGTTTCTCCTATAGGCCCACTGGAATTTTGATTTCATACTTTACAAAAATGATCAGCAAAATACTGTAGTTTCTCCAAGTTGATCGCCTCCCATGAGCTCTTAGGCACGTGACCCAACTTCTCACCCCTTGTGTTCCTCTGTTGCAGCAAGTCTAAGGGCGTGGCCACGATCACCCCTAAATCTTCGGGCGTGAAGCTGGGTCAGCGCAAAGCCATGAGCAAGACCGACTGCCTGAAAATCAACGACCTGTACGGCTGCATCAACAAGTCGCTGTACCACCGCCGGAAGTACTTCACGCTCTGCAACTTCCTGGGCTTATAGCCAGACCCCCGCCCGCGACTAGACAATCCCGTAGAGGCCCCAACGCCAGAGCTGCATTCGCTTCGATTATTGCTAAACAAGCAGTGAAATATGACTTTTTCTTTAAAGAGGATGCAGTGTGAACCTTCTTCAACTAAACCTGAGCAGAATACACGAAGAAAACATTCAAGAAGACACAAACCTGACCCACCTGACCCTAACCATATAGCTTCTCTGTGCCCTAACAAATTCTCCGTAATAGTAATTATTACGGCATTATAACTTCATATATTAACAAAGTTTTTCAGAAAACAAAGAAGGATAGTAGAACATTACTAGAAACATAATTTCATGAAAACAAAAATGTTTTGCTGCAGCTAGATAGCCAATATAAGTAAGAAACGCGAGAAAATGCGCCTCGCGTTGGAGCTTATACGGGATTGTCAAGTCGCCCCCCCCCCGCCCCACAGTCTCATACGGCTAGTGGGGACAACGGTTCGGCTTGAAACGGGACCAAAACATCACGTTTATCTATTTATTTATTTTATTCGAGCTTTCCGTGGGAACACGATGAGCAAGTATCAACCGATTCTAATTTAAAATGTGGACCAATACAGTGAAACCCGGATCCATCGTTTTCCCGCTTCTGTCATTCATTTTACTCCCGTATGTCCAATGTTGAATTTTCCTGGATGGATCGTTTATATTTACTGGTCCTGTGTAACATGTTCAGGACTTCACCCAGGAATCAGACTCTTGAGTAGGGTGAACCAATCAGAGACCAAGGACGATTGTGTGTATTGTCCAATCAGATACGACAATTAATCTCTTCTTCTGCTGTCTACAGTGATCTTACATCAGAAACACCTTTCTTGCAGACATTATTTAAACCAAACGACCAATAAAACTAACAATTTCTACTCCTTGTCTCGAATCTGTGCCATCTTCACTTGTTAAAAGTAATGTACCAGTTAATGATGGAAATATTCCTGGACCCTTGAGGCCTATAAGCTAGCTCCAATAAAGAGACGAGGACTTGGATCGGTTATACTTATATAGTTTACTTGAAGAGCTAAATACCTTTTGACAAAGTCACGGTCCCTTAGAGTGCAACAACTTGACATATTTCGTAGCCCACCTCATGAGCAGTGCCAGGATTTTGTGCTAACAAAAACAATGGAAAAACACAAATACTGGACATGTTGCCATGGTAGGTAGCTCTTCTAGTAAACACTAACCAATGGAAGTCGTTATCCAAGTGACAGTCGCGGTAAAGGTCATTCAGGAACAAGTATTGAAATTGAAATATTAAGTTTGTTTTATGGCTGTATCCAAGTACAATAAATGACAAACACAAAACCATGCAATTGAACATTATTTGATGCTATATTTGTGTTCACGAAAGGAGAAGCAGGTCGTATTTCTATAGCAGTCTTATTGAAAGGATAAAAGATTTTTCAGGACTATAAACACAACTACGCCTTTCAAAAGCATTAAATACTTGAAACTATACCAAGCTCTCAGTACAATTGTCAAATGTTTCGGTTTTGTTTCGTTGGTAGACGACCCTCTCCTCTCGTGTGTACAATTATATTTACATGAGCATTTCCTTCCTCCAGATGTTGATGAGATGAAGAGCTTCACGCATGAAGACAACAATGGAGATAATTGTATTGTACAGCCACATGTATTTATTCAAACAGTCACTTTTAACACGAACTTGTGTAATACTGACCTGCGCATATTACCTCAACTCAGCACCAACAATTCTGACACTTTCTTACCTCACAGCTGTTTCCGTAGTTGGGTTTTGTACTCCGTAACAAAAGTGGAATAACTAGAAGTTATTTTTGATAAGATAAATAAGTTTGTACCTGAATAATTTTCGCTCATTCAAAGTGACCAACCATTGCTTTCCACAATTAAACAGAAAACCAAACCCCAACCTAACCTAACATCACTAATGTGGGTGGTTAATGAACTTGGAGCAAGGTGATGCTCGTCGGGGTGAAGGATAAGGTTCAGGGCTCGGTGAGGATAAGGTTCAGGGCTCAGCCAGAACAAGGTTCAGGGATTGACGGGCTGTTGAAGTTCAGGGCTCGGCAGGGATAAGGTTCAGGGCTCAGCCAGGACAAGGTGCAGGATTTGACGGGCTGTTGAGGTTCAGGGCTCGGCACGGATAAGGTTCAGGGCTCAGCCAGGACAAGGTTCAGGGATTGACGGGCTGTTGAGGTTCAGGGCTCGGCAGGGATAAGGTTCAGGGCTCAGCCGGCAAGGTTCAGGGTTGAGGGATGTTGAGGTTCAGGCTCGCAGGTCGGTTCAGGGCTCAGCCAGGACAAGGTTCAGGGATTGACGGGCTGTTGAGGTTCAGGGCTCGGCAGGGATAAGGTTCAGGGCTTGGCTGGCTCGGCAGGCTCCTCGTCGTCCACCTCGTACGGGTTGTACGGGATGTAATCGCACATGGCCGGCCACACTTTCTCTGAAACACACAGTCACCCGATCTCCCGTCACTTCCCATGCAGTCACCCCATCTCCCGCCACTTCCCATACAGTAACCCGATCTCCCACCACTTCCCATGCAGCTACCCCATCTCCCGCCACTTCCCATACAGTCACCCCATCTCCCGTCACTTCCCATACAGTCACCCGATCTCCCGTCACTTCCCATACAGTCACCCGACCTCCAGTTACTTCCCACTTCCCATGCAGTCACCCGATCTCCCGCCACTTGCCATATAGTCACCCGACCTCCAGTTACTTCCCATGCAGTCACCCGATCTCCCGTCACTTCCCACAGAACTCTGGGTACTGACAATGTAAAATCCTAGCGGTACGCAGAGACCTAATGTGCCACAAGGAAGGGTAGCAGACATCGGCGTGCTCATAGGGTACGCAGAGTCGGCCCAGGCCATACCCAATCATCGCAAGAAACTAGGAAGGGTCCACTCAATATTTCATGGTAAATAATCTCTAATGTAACAGATAAACAGTAATTGCATCGACTAATTCTTACAAATCTGAAAAATCACTTTTAATTCCTCTGAAGTTTTGAAAATTTCCTACGGGGCGAACCGGGAGCCTCCCCATTATTGGCTCGTCATTGTGTATTTCTGTTAGGGTGGTAGCCATGAGTATTATAACAGAGCAATTATTTTCATCAGTCCTATTGGTATTTCAATGTATTTCAATGTATTTGAATATAGTATTTTTCACTTCAAGTTCCCAGCAGTATCCCTACCTTGGTAGTACGTGTCCGGCGGTACAGTGGCGTAGGTGTGCACGTAGTCCTGGAGGTCGACGACGAGAGGACTCTTGGTGGTGAGGAGGAAGTCGACCATGTCCGTCTCGGGCAGGAAGGTCGGCACGCTCTCCGACAGGTTGACCATCATCACGCGCAGCGTGTTCTGCAACCAACCAGTTGCATATGTGTCTACAATCCCGAGCATGCGCACGACTCAATATACATGTGAGATGGGCTAGGGAAACAGACACTACACTGTAGAAAGCATTGGAGACAGCCGCGTGCACGGACTATAAGGCGAAATATCGTCTCCTGGAGAAACTTGAAATCAATTTGAAGATAAAAATAGAGATATGCAATTGTCTCCTTTCCTTTTTTTTCCAATTGCGTAGACCGAGGGGTTAACAACTCCTGAAATCCGGTGTACACTTGCCATAAAATCTCCTTGAAATCCCTGAAATCCCATGAAACTCATTGAAATCCCTTGAAATCCCTGAAATCTCTTGAAATTCCTGAAATCTCTTGAAATCTAAAATCAGGTGTACACCAAATTTGCGGGTTGTAACCCGCTCGAGGTAGCCATTGTCTCAATGTTTTCCCCGACGCTTCATGTGACATGGTCGTCAACTCACCACGCTCTGCCTCCTGATGATGTCTGCTAGGCCGTAGAGCTTGCGCACGACGCCCGTGACGTAGCCGGCGATCTCCTCGTCGCTGCTGTCAGGGTCGAGCTTGTCGATCATGGCCGGCGGGTGGCAGTGCTTGGCCGACCACAGCGGGAACATTCGCAGCTTGACGTGGTGCGACACGGCCAGCAGCTTCATGCGCCCGACGCGCGCCTCGCCACCGTCGACCTGCGCATACACGCCGCGCAGGTGACGCAGCAGCGTGTCTTCCGAGCCCTGCAACCCGACATCTTATGCCACACTCGACACGCCCGACACGCGCCGCGCCACCGTCGACTTGCGCAAACACGCTGCGCAGCGTGTCTTCCGAACCCTGCAACCCGACATCTTATACCACACTCCACACGCCCGGCACGCGCCGCGCCACCGTCGACCTGCGCTAACACGCTGCGCAACGTGTCTTCCGAGCCCTGCAACCCGACATCTTGTGCTACACTCCACACGACCGTCACGCGCCGCGCCACCGTCGACCTGCGCTAACACGCTGCGCAACGTGTCTTCCGAGCCCTGCAACCCGACATCTTGTGCTACACTCGACACGCCCGACACGCGCCGCGCCACCGTCGACCTGCGCTAACACGCTGCGCAACGTGTCTTCCGAGCCCTGCAACCCGACATCTTGTGCTACACTCGACACGCCCGACACGCACCGCGCCACCGTCGACCTGCACCATCACGCTGCGCAGGTGACGCAGCAGCGTGTCTTCCGAGCCCTGCAACCCGACATCTTGTGCTACACTCGACACGCCCGACATGCGCCGCGCCACCGTCGACCTGCGCCATCACGCTGCGCAGGTGACGCAGCAGCGTGTTTTCCGAGCCCTGCAACCCGACATCTTTTGTGCTACAAGTGACACGCTCATGCGTATCACGGTTCATGCGCTCAAATGTAAGCACGAAAATTATACGCATTATTAAACAATTATATGCAATTCTGACCAGCCGTTTTGAACAAAATAATGCAATACTTATTTTTTTATTCATCGAATAGATAGAAATAATAGTAGAAAAATGTTGCAGTGATAGATTCACAGGTCCCTAGATTCGTTGGTATCGGGTGAAGTATATTTTATATGAATCAAGGTGTGTAGAGTTTTCGATTATAGGCCTACTTTATGTCCTAGATATCTCGCTCATCTTACAACGCATATTCTGCGTATTGCTGAAAGAAAGCTAGTGGCTTACCTCCAGCAGCTGTATGAAGTGCCTGGGGTAGCAGAGCATGAAGCCTGACAGCACCTCGTCGCAGTACTCCTCGTGCACGGCCCTGATGTTGGCAGCCATGAAGTCTCGGATGTTGAACTGCTCGGCGTCGGGGAACTTGTGCGCGCCGATGTACACGATGCGGTGCAGGAAGTTCACCTGCCAACATTCGCGTCGTCAGTAGTCACTCGCGCTTCGTCGTGTCCTGTTCTCGACCCTTTAGTAGGCCTGTTTGCTTGTACTGCACATTTGCACTACGTGAACTGGTTCTTCAGTTCTTGCACTTTCGCGTGTTTGTTTGTCCGGGTTCACTTGCACTAGTTCAGGTAGTTCTACACCAGCTGGTGTGCTTAGTTCAGTGCAAGATGGCAAGCGTCAAAATCAAGTTGTAGGCGGACGCTTTGTTGGCTTACTAGTTGTTGACGCTTAAATTCGTGTCGATGAGAATGAAAAAATATATAATCTAATAAGGGTTGTTATTATTAAATATTTAACATTCATTAATCACATTCCATGATATTTAATATCTCTTCCTCCATCAACGGGTCTGCTTCCTTTGAAAATTCGCGTCTAGGAACCGAAATCGGTACTTTCGTGTTTGTTAGTACCTCAACATTTAGGTATCATTTCCTGCACAAAACCCGTAATATGACGCACTTCCTTTTTGCACCAGTCACACTTTAGTTCAGATTGGTGCAACACAAACAAACAGGCCCACAGACTACAATTTGTGACGTCAATCACATGGGAAAGCAACCCAATTCCAGAATGGATACGTCAGGGGCTGGGGGCTCTCACGTCGTACCCCAGAATACTCCAGGCTCAACATTAGTCAACATCTTCACGACAGCAATACAATATCTAAGGTGACCATACGTCCCGATTTAGCCGGGACAGTCCCGTTTTTGAAAACCTTGTCCCGGCATCGGCTGGGTTTCATCAAAACTTATATTTGTTCCGATATGGTAAACGTGCTGAAAAATGTCCTGTTTTACTTTGTCTCGACTCTTTTATAAGTGTCATTAATAATTAAACATAACTATGTTACATTTTTTAAATTGTACTCTTTTTCATCCGAGAGATATATACACAAAAACACATACACAACTCAGCTAAATGACAATAGCTTATCAGCAAAAATATTCAACATTCCTTAAAACAAACAGCTACTATTTATTTGACCTGGTCAATCAACTCCTATAATGCACGTTGTCTACGTGAAATTCATCGTATCATTTCTGTCCCGATTTTTGTAAATGAAAATACGGACACCTCAATAATTTCAAAGATAAAAAGCCTTGCAAAACCATAGAATAATGAAATATGTATTTCTTTATTCCATGGCAAAACGGAGGTGTCTCCACCGAATATCAATATATAACGTCAACACACGCTCATTCAACTATTCATAATTACACGAGAAAGAGACATGAAAGAGACATGCTTGTCAGAAAAGTAAGGTTATGAAATATATTCACCCGCAGTTCATGCAGTTTTAATCAATGAATACAATACAGCCTTCAATTTACAAGTATTATTGTTTTCTCACTCACCCGTCCTGCTACCTTGAAGTTTTCCCGTATCAAGTTCAACATGTCCATGGTTGACAGTATGTTTTTAACGACGAACTTGAAACAATTAGGAAACTAGTTTCGACACAGGGAGATGTCAGCTGTTGTTTACAGATACGCTCTGTTGCTATGGGAACAGACAATTGTTATGTCAATGAGTAATATCTATTCGACAGAGTTACGAGTACGCTGTCAGCGGTCAATTGGTACATTTTTCCATACTCAGAATTTGTTTTGTATTTACCACAGTCTTCTTAATTGGATATGACAGTCTGAAAAATTCTATTCCGTGATTCTTCATTGATTATTATTATTTTTATCTTATTGATTGATTTAAAATAGTTGTTTGATTATTATTATTATGTGTGTCCTTGGCAACAGTGATGCCACAGTCGATGTTTTAATATATATATATACATATATATTATATTATATATATATATATATATATATATATCGAAGGTCGAATATCGAAGGTCGAAGCTCGATCGAAGTTCGCCGAGCTGCAAGAAGAATCCCTGATGATGGCCGGTCAGATCCTGCCGAAACGTTGGAAGGAGAGGAGACAAGGTCCCGAAAGGGACCGCAATTCTATCCCAAGAGAGCAAACGCGGTCTACCCGAGAACATAACACAACATATATATATATATATATATATATATATATATATATATATATATATATATTATTATATATATATTACATTTTCTATTTTCATTTAATCCTGATGAAAATATGAACTACAATATAACATATATGGATAGGCACCATCAAAGACCTTATTATATAACTACGTCACCATTTACATTTATATAACATCTTACACCAAAAGTATAAGTCCATTTTCTGTTTGTCTGACACCTGTTGAATCATACGCAGTTTCTCAAGACTAGCTGGTTTTAACCAGGAAGAAAAAGACCTTGTACTCTTGCTTGAAGCTGTACCCTAATGAAATAAAGCAGTCAGACAACAGTACCGGAAAGGCTCATGCATTTACTAGAATTTACATACCGAAATACAAAGACAGTAGCACTAGGTCCTATAGCTGATCGGGTTAAGGGGTGAATGAATGCACGGTGCTTATAAAAATAGAGAAATTGATTTTTACTATTTTTTTCTAGGTTCACAAATGAGTGTAATTGAATAAAAAGTGTATCAACTTCAAGATAATTTTACGATCTTCAATTAGTACGACATTTTACTTTTGTGATTTCAATCAGATGTAAGATATAAATCAATGAATTTCATCACATTCTTGGTATTCATTGACGTATTTTCTTATAACTGATTGAATTCACAAAAATAGGATGACATATTAATTAGACATAAAATTATCTTGCAATTGATATACTATTTATTAAATTACACAAGTTCGTGACCCTAAACAAAAAAATAGTAAATATTAATTTGTATAAGCAATGTGCATGCGGCCCAGTGGCGTGCCGCTAGGCAGTGGCGTGCTGCCTGAGGACGAGGGCGAGGTCGTCGCGCAGGCCGGCCATGTGTTCGGCAGGGATCGCCAGCCGGGCGAGGATAGCCGAAGTTGCCCGACGATGGGACAGGCACAGGAAACGGCCGCTCAGGTTCTCCTTCAAGTCCACGTAGTACCTGCCACACACGAGACACATGTCAACCGGAGCTCGGTTCGATTCCCGCCACCGGCCGACTTTATACACAGGTTACTCCTCAGTATGTAGCCTAGAGGTTAAGGCTGGGGTCCTACAATACAAGTTATGACCGCTTCCTTCCCATAACTTAAGAAAGCTTCATCTCATTAATGATTCACCAGTTACCAATAGAGTTTCAGCGCGTCATTATAAATGGCGCAATAAAACTTTGCATCTGTGGACGGTTTACACAAAAGCCAGAAGTGAGTCCTCACCTGTCCGCCCCGCTGTTGATGGTGAACGACTTGATGTTGCCCCCACCGCCGGCCAGCGCCCTGGGGTCGGCGGGGCGCAGCCGGGCCAGCAGGGCGCAGTCCTCGGTCAGCTGGCGGGCGAGCTCGGCCGCGACCGCCGCGTTGAAGGTGAGCACGCTGTGCCGGCCGCGCCGCAAGTCCTCCAGCGTGAAGGAGAGTCCGTCGGCCGAGCGCCGAGCCTCCAGGTAGCACTGCTTGCTGCCCACCTGCGAGAAGTGGAGCGGCTCGCCACGGACCGGATCTGGGACTAGAGCGCGGTCTAGAACAGAGAGGGCTTGTATCGAAGCTATGCCGCTAGTGCTGCTAGTTTCATCAAAATCCGTGCGGAACGCCACGGTGACAGGAGGCTAACAAACCACGCTCTACGCATCCGCGCACCAAATATACCCAATTGTTGGCGGCAAGACGTTAACTGGACCACGTGACCGGCCTCCTGTCACCTATCGTTCCGCACGGATTTTAGTGGAATTAGCAGCACTGTTGGTATCAGCCGCTTTAGCCCGATACAAGACCTCTATTCTAGACCGTGGTTGTATACTAGGCAAACGCTACATGTTTCCCTCGCGTTGAAGGATGAGCTGGAAACTTGACATCAGTATACTGCATCTTCAGCTGTACCCTACTGTGGAGTCACCTGACTTCAATAACCTAACTATGATTGCTCAACCCAGACAGTTAGGTTAGGCCACATAGATCAGGTCACTCAAGGTCATGTCAGGTTCAAGTCAATCCCTACCTGGCCTTGATAACCCTAACAGTGATGGCCCAGCCCAATTGGAATTGAATTGAATACACAATTGTTATAATGCGTATTATTAATGTGTTCACATTCAGAGAAAATTTTATTTTTGAAATACCACGGACCGGAGCAACCTGGACTTCGAACAAGCTGGACTTCGAAGTGGCTGTTCGTCGGAACGAAAGTAGGTTTTAGATTGGTTTAGGGTGTTTGTTTGGTTAGGTTAGTTAGTTTTAGTAGGTTAGGGTCATTAAATTGGGCAGACTGGGTTATTCAAGCTAGTTTCGGCTGCGCTCAACAACAACAACAATGGTTACATGTGGTGACCTTGGTCTAAGATGGTGACCTATGCCGATGGTCCGATGAACAGCGGCTACCGCTGGACTTAATCCACTAGAAATTTAAGGGAAATTACTTAGGAAATGTGTGTCTGCTGCCATGTTTGAAAAACAAACAATCAGTGACTAGGGTGTGGAACGTTTTCTAAATGTTGAAAAACGCTCCCAATGGTATCAAGATACTTGAGCTGCTGTATACTATATGAACGTCACAATGGTAACCATTGGAAACGATCGTGGATTTCTCCTGATTTGCTGCACATGTTTGTACCTCTGGACCTTGAACAAAGAGTGTATTTACCTGCGCCATCCTCGACGACAGAACCGGGCTCTTCTTCACCTTCCCCGTCGCAAGTCGTGAAACTCTCCGTACTGCTCGAGCTCACTGCAAGAGCTTCTTCCGGCTGCACGTCGACAACCGTCTCGGTCGGCCCCACGGGTCGTGGCAACGCGTTCCGATCCGTGACGACGTTCTTCGCGAGAATGACGGACACTGGTGACAATATCTCTTCGATGCGGCCACGATCTTCAACTGCAGGAATAGCTCTACTGACATCGACTTTTGTGCATCTGTGAGTACCCTCGACGCGCTTGACTTCCCTCGCGTCGATTTCTCGTATCACGCACCCGTTTCTCTTCTTGTGCCTGATTTCTGTGAAACACTCCAAGTGCATTTCTATACACTGTTTGATCTGACACGTACTTGCCGCCTGTTCCGGCTGGACACCCTCTTTCCAGCCGTTGTCGCACGTGTGCGTGCACGTGACCGCTCTGGCGTTCTCCTCGGAGGGCAGCTTGAACGCCTTCATCTGCACGCACAGCCGGCCGACAATGCGGCTGACTGTTCGACCGGCGTGCGTACAATCCACGGCCTCTTTTCGCTGGAGGCTCAGCTTCTTGCCGCTCACATCCTCGCTGTTCTTACAATGTTTCAACGAAAACTGAGAACTTTTTTTCTGCACACAAAGTTTGCTGATGTCTAGTTCGGATAGATCGTTTTGTAGATCCAAGGTGAACGGTGGTTTTTCCTGTGCTTTCTTCCCTGGCTGGAGCAATGCTAGAGATGGTTGCCGCCTCAAGTTGACAGCACTGGGGCTAGCGACTAACGTTGATGGCGTCATTTTGGTTAGAACATCGAAATACGAGCTTATGTATTCATTATTCTTTTGAAGATTCAGTATAGAATCGCAAGGCGCTGCACGCTTACCTTCTGTTTCGGTCACTTCGGTATTGCAGTTATCTTCTTTAACGGCTGGACTGGCGACCTTTGAATCTCTTTCAGTTCTTGACGCAGGAACTGGACTTTTGTTTAATGCGCCGTGCGTATTTTTATAGTTACGGTCATCTCCTGTTTCCGTCAACTTCTCTCCACACTTTGGTTCAATTTTATAGTCATCTTCTTTACCGACTAAATTCGGTTTGCGTTTCACTTTGTCTTTTAGTACAATTAATTTTGGTTCACACTTAAATACAATATTACATTTATCTTCTTTTCCAGCTGAGTTTGGTTCAAAATTCACTTTATTTTTAAAGTTATCTTCTTTTCCGGTTAAATGTGGTTCACACTTCACTTCAATTTTACAGTTATTTTCTATTACTTTCGGCTGCTCCTTTTGTATTCGAGGGCTATACTCTTTTCCGGCCAAGTATGGTTCAAACTTCACTTCAAACTTGGAATTATCTTCTGCTACTTTCGGCTGCTTCTTTTGTACTTGGGAGATATCTTCATTTCCGGCCAAGTTTGGTTCAAACTTCACTTCAAACTTGGAGCTATCTCCTATAACTACCGGCTGCTTGGTTTGTACTTGGGAGTTATCTTCATTCCTGGCCAAGTTTGGTTCAAACTTCACTTCAAACTTGGAATTATCTTCTATTATCGGCTGCTTTTTTTGTACGTGACAGTTATCTTCATTTTCGGCCAAGTTTGGTTCAAACTTCACTTTAAACTTTTCTAATCTTCTCCCTCCTAATAATATCGTCTCATGCTTCTCTTGTACTTTACATCCATCTTCTATTCTGACTGACGTCGATTTCCTCGACTCTCTCACAGTTCTCAGCAAAGGAGTGACATTTTCATCTGAACCATCGCACTTTTCCCCCCCGTTATAGTGTTGCTTTCCGTGCTTCGTGCCAGCCACGACTAAATACGACGTGGAATCGGTGAGCTCGATGAAATCGTCGTCATAGAACAGGTTCGCTTCCTGCAATTCGACGACACTGTCCGTGTCTGGCATTGTCTCCCGACCTCGCCGCGTGTCGACCTGCAGCTCAACATCTTCTTCGTCCCCGCATGTCCCCGCTTCTTCTGTCTCCTCTTCGATAGTCGACTCTCGACCATTCAAACCCATGTCCTTGATCACCTCCATCATCCTGGTGATCTCGTCAATGCTCTCGATCACTGTATCTCTGTCACACTGGTTTGTGTCTTTCCTGAGATTCTCAGCTTGAGACTGTCTCTTGGAGGCAGCCTGCTTGCTCAGCTCTATTTCTTTCAGTATGCAAACTCTTCTCAAGCTGTTCGCCTTCGTCTCCGATATCTTGATTACTCTAGCTGTTCCGTTAACATTATCCTCTAGTTTAGAACAGCTGTTGTCATCCTTACCTTTGATTCCCTTGGCGTCGGCGACGTCTTTGTCGCGCGTCCCAGACGACCTGGATCGCGGTCTCCGTTTGTCTGGAGTCGTGATCTTGCGAGCGTCGACGGGCGTGAAAGGTCTGAAGGATTTCCGCGTCGTGTCCACGCTTTCCTTCCGCTCGACCCTCTTGTGCGTCATGCCGGGCCGGCCCTTGTCGGCGGTCGACGTCGCCGAGCCGCGGCCCTCGACGCTGTTCACCGAGCCGCGACGCTTCGGGGCCGGGCCGGGCGCGTCCGTCGCGGCGGCGAAAGAAGCCGAGATGAACTCTTTGCGATGCTGGTCAAGACCGTCTGGCGAACTGTTTCTTCTGTGACTGGGCCTCGGTGTGGTTGCCCTGACGACCGATTGAGATCTGCCGTTCACGTCTTTCTTCTGCTTCTTCGTCTGCAATAAATAAGAAGTTCGAGAGGTTGAGTAAAACGAGTTCCCCGAAATAACATGCGTATTTGGATATATGTCCAAGGTTTGCCTTTTATCAATAAGGAACTTTTGAGTAATGTCAAGCATTCAGACGCGTCTTGTCAGTCAGTAGCTAAATTCATCACTATTCCTTGCTCAAAAACAGCAAATCTTGTAATTTCGATGTTTCGTACTATCGTAAATATATTAGCATTACTATGATTCTCATTTATTCTTCCTCGAGGAACCTAAACAGCTCCTAGTCCGCCACGAGGGTGGGTGTGCTCACCTCTAGTCCGTGGTGCGCGATGACCTCCTGCAGCTGCTGCTTGACCTTGGCACAGTGGGCCAGGTAGGACTTGACCATGCCCTGCTTCACCTTGTCCTGAGAGGCCAGCTTTGCCTGCGAACAACAACACACAGATCGTCACAGCACGTCCTAACCGTCACACTCGGTCATGGAGGGAACTGTTTACTAGCCCCAAAGAAGGGTGGAGTGGGGTGAGGAGAGTGATAATTTCTCTGCAAGTCGGTTTTTAAATGAGACTAAAAACAGTAGTTGAAAATCACTGCGTTTGTGTAGATATCTCTGTTGCTGTAGTCAAATTAAAAAACAAATCAACCTAAACCATAAATCTGAGCTCGAATCAACATTTTGATAGTTACTTTGCTAAAAAAAAAGTTACAGCGTCGGGAGTCGAATCATGGACCATAAAAACGTGAGACAGCTATGCTACCACACATACATATGCTTGCCTAACGCTACGTCATCATATCATAGCACGGGTCATGACGTCACAAATCGTAGCGTTCCCATTGGTCACAATTTCAATCCCATTTAAAAACCGACATGCAGAAAAATGCCAGTGTGAGGAGAGGGGTGGAGCTCACCTGTATCTGTATGTAGTCCATCTGGATGCTGCATATTCGGCGGTAAGCCTCCCGATCGCCCCGGTCCACCTCTGCGCACTGCGAACAAACCACGGACCGTCAGGCTTGATCGAACACCGAGCAATAAGAGCCCTAGTCATGAAGCTCCGGTCGACTTACCACGGTGTCCACCCTGGCAGAGAAGTCGGCGAACTGCCGCACGGTCTCCTGCAGCTCGGAGGAGAGCAGCTCCATCTGTGAGAGCGGCTCGGAATCTGTGTAATGCTGCAAGATACGAAATGCCATTAGTCCATGCATATCACCCAAGCATCAGCAAATCGCGGCCATCGAGAGAGTCTGGACATAGACGTGAGACTGCCAAGACAATCCATACTTGCGGCAAAACAAGGGTGAAAACTCCCCGCCATAAAAGAAGCACCCATGGCGGTAAGATCTGGAGTGAGGGTCCAGATCAAGTTCGGACCGTCTCGGTCGAGTGGAAGCCTTTTGGTGACCAGAGTATATGAAGGGTATGGGCGGTAAAGTCTGAAGTGAGGGTCCAGACTAAATCCGGACCCTCTCGGTCGAATGGAAGCTTTTTGGTGCCCAGAGTATATGGAGGATATGGGCGATAAAGTCTGGAGTGAGGGTCCATATCAAGTTCGGACCGTCTCCTTTGGTGACCAGAGTATATGGAGGATATGGGCGATAAAGTCTGGAGTGAGGGTCCAGACTAAATCCGGACTCTCTCGGTCGAATGGAAGCTTTCGGTGACCGGAGTAAATAATGGAGGGTGTACTGAACATTGCGTTTGTATTTCATTTCATTCCATTTTCTTGTCACTTTTCTCCTCGTCTATCGTCTTCTTTTCTTTATATCTTCTTATCTTACTTTTCTCTTTTTTCCCCGTTAACTCCACATGCTCAAAACATCCTCAAAACGAACGTTGACAACTAGGGCCAAGTATACGGACATGAATATAGGCATAGAATGACCTCGCTGTCGACGCGCCTTTAAACCCTAACACTAACTAACTACAACCCCCACACTCCTCCTTTCCCGTCGCCTATGTCTGCAATTGATACAGCGTTCCGATCGCCAGAGAGCGCGACAACAGGGATGGTGATAGCCAATCACAATCCAGTACTGTTGTCACGCGTACGGAAATACTATTACAGAGTGAGGGTGTGAAGGAAGTGGAAGTAAAGTAGCGAGAAGCAGTCTTTTTCACTTCTCTTTTGAGAAAAATAATATTGAAATGGCATGAAATGGCGTGGCATGTTCTTACTTCATACCCCTACAATTATATTAGAGAATATTTCCAAATTCCAAACGCCCGGAAGATTTGGAAATGACGACGACAAAGAAGAATCTAAATTTTGAAAAGATGATCGAATGTTTCTTAACTCCAACTCCAATGCCTGAATTTTTTATTACCCGAAAGTTATAGTATAATATTCACAGATTGTTCAATGAATTTCATTGAAATCAATCATTGGTTTTGTGTTGGTAAGATCGTCCTTGTGATGTCCCGACCGAACGATCCTACCTTGAAGTCCGAATTGCGGAACAATGGTACTCACCGCCAGCTTGTAGAGGAGGAAGCTGGAGAGCAGCAGGAGCAGGCAGAGCCAGCCAATCACGTGCGCAGGAATCGCGTCTCTCACGGCCGGCCACGCTTGCTCCACGGCCGACCACGCGGGCTCCATGACAACACCACCTCTGCAAATACCGAACTGCTTACAGAATTATTTGATCAACCTTCTCTTTCGTTGCTCCCCTTCGAAGGATCCGGACACCTTGACGTTGTGTGGGGGCTTGGTGACCCCGTGATCTCCAGAGCTGTCGCCGGGAGAAATGTATTGGCTCCCGGCACCCATGGCAATAAGGTCTGGAGTGAGGATCCAGACCAAGTTCGGACCGTATCGTTCGAGTGGAAGCCTTCTGGTGACCGAAGTAGTCCTATATGGAGGGAGCACTGAACCTTGTGTTTGTAATTTTATTTCATTTCGTTTTCTTTCACTTTTTTCTTCATCTATCGTCTTCTTTTATTTTATTTTATATCACCTGATCTTACTTTTCTAGCTCTTTCTATCCCGCTCCCTCCACATGCTCGAAATATCCACAAACGTTCATGGGCGCCGGCAGGAAGAAATGTAAGGGGGGGGGGGCAAAATATCCCAAATTCGAAAATGCACAAGTCCCAATGGTAGTGGGGGGAGAGGGCTCCCAAAGGGGATTTTTTGAAATTCCATCTGTTTATGGTGTTTTGAGAGGTTTTGTGATTATTTAATTAGCTTTTGATTTTTATAGAGAAAGAAGACAGCTTGTTGAATTGGTTGAATCCTATGCAAGTAGTAGAGTAGATCCTATTCATCTTTTTAAATATATCATCATCCAAAATAGCCAAAATGAGTTATTAGAATCTGATTGGTCTGTATGATACCCAATATCAAAATTTCCAGGAAATAAGAATAGTACAATAAATCATATTCGTCAGTCGGCGAAGGCATAGCCTTGCCTATCCACCCCAGTCACATCAGACTCATGACCACCCGCGTAACAAGACATGTTAAAATATGTCACCGGTACAGTCGGTATACTTACAAAGTTTCGAAAAACATTATTGTTAAAAAAAAAAAATCAAATAAATTTCTGCCTGGTCCCGGGGGGGGGGGGGGTAAGTGCACCCCCTTGCTCCCCGTTGCCGACGCCTATGCAAACGTTGACAACTACAGCAAAGTACACGGACATGAACATAGGCGTAAAATGACCTCGCTGTCGACGCGACTTTAAAAACTAACACAACACTTTTGGTGCTATACGAGTCTATCGGTCACAACTTCTTCAACCAACCACCAAGTCCCATGTTTTTACGTGCCTAACTAGAACCAATAGAAGACGTAAGCGTAATTGGTCAATTGGATTGCTCGATAAATCGTTGTGATCAATGTAATGGAGAGGGGAGTTGAATTTACCGACGTTGGCAAATAGGCAAATGACTAAAAAAATATATAAAATAGGGTCTACTATATTGAATCATCAAATTGTGGTCAAAACACGTTGTAAAACAGGCCAGACCAAGCGACTCAAAGGTCAAGCTTTGGATTATGAGCTATTTTACCGATGGGATACGATGGGATTTTAAATCATGCTAATACCATAGAATAAATGCTAATACCTAGGCCTATGCACTCT